>JARHVA010001781.1:0-7500 GCA_037957365.1 Torreya grandis
ACTACTATAAAAGTGATCAATCTCCTTGAGGAGAATATAACCACATGATTCGGTACCCCAACCTCACTAGTTTATGACAATGGTCCCATATTATAGTTGAATAAACTCACTAAATAGGATTATGATAATGACATCACCTTAAAGTCATAAAATTAATGCCCTCAAGTGAATGGATTTACTAAGTCAACCAATAATAACCTAATATATGTAATAAATAAATATATATAAATTTGACCGAGGACTAGCACTTGTTGAAATATGTACTACGAGATGGACAAACTAGATATAATCAAGATCTTAAGAGTTCACCCTTTCTACTAGTATATGGTCTGGATCCAATATTCCCAATGACTCTCAAGCTATGTACATACAATTTCATGAAATAATATATGGAAAATGATGATAAGGAAAAATAAAGACTTTTAGACATTATTTAGATATAAGACACATGGAAGGAAGCCCCATAAATCTTTAGTTGACATTAGGACACTATCAAAATATGGTTTGATAAAAAGATGAAGATGAAATAATTTTAGATATCAAACCTTGTCTGACTATATGACAAAGCATATGAGAATAAAGGGGTCCATTCCAAGATAGACCCACTCTGGATTGGCCCTTGACAAATTTTTGAGTTGCTCAGACATAATGGTTTTATACTAAAATAAATCCTAGGGAATGATCTCCCATTACTTGTTAATGTAAATTTATTAAATAAATGATTCATAGATATAGAATAAATTGTGGTCTCAAAATAGACCTCTAGGTAAATGATGGTAATGTAAATATAGATTAGAGTTAGTTTAGTTCTTATATTAGTTTCCTTTTCTTGTGTGTTTTCTTCCATCATTTGTTTATTTCTTTTCTTTTCTTGTTTTTTTAATTCATTTGTGTTCCTTTCCCCCTATGTTTTATTTTTGTTTATATCCCCATAATAGTTTATCCCTATACCTCAAAAGACGAATTCCACTCCCAAAATAGGATCGACAAAAACTAATAGTTCTAGTAAAAATATAATATTGAAACTAAACATTATTCCATGTATCATTAGATCTAGTCCTTTCAAAATTAGGCCATGAATTGATGACATAGTTCAAGAAATAGAAACTCATAAGTTGGCTTACATAATTAAGAAATCGAATAGGTAGAATTAATTCTTTCAAAAAATAGTAAAAATATCTTTAACCCTAATTTTTTTTATAGTTTGAGGTTACTTAAATAATCATTAAATGGCTATATAGAAATGAATAAGCACAAGGGTGATAATCAAATATATAATAGTCCAATTAGGTGCTAAACTTAGATATAAACATACACTAAATTGATTATGCTAAGTTATATTAAAAATAGTAAGTACAACTATTCTAGATATATAGATGATAAAGAAGTAATGTACTTAGATTGTTCTAATGATAATGTAAATTAGGAACTAGAATAAGTAGGAAGTAGACTGGAATATATTTTTATAACAATCATCAGATTCTAATTTAAATGGTTCTAGATCCACAAACACTAATGTTAACCTGGGATGGTTGTGTTGACACTACTATCTAAACTCAATACAAGTATTTTATATAGAATACCTAGTAGAAAAGGATATGACCACCTGGATGCTTTTGGGTTGTCTTCACCTTCCCTTAGGTGCATTCAGATCTAGGTCATACACTGTCACTCATGAAATTACAAACCCTAGTTCTTCATCTTCATAAAAATCTTGGGGGAAAATGGGTTAGTGGACACATGATGTTAAGAGGACCCTAAATACCCCTCTATTAGTGAGAATTTCCTACATAGCCAATACTTTAAATAAGGCCTTAGACTGATGTATTTATCCCTTACATGTTGGCTTGTGTGTGAATCATGTAATATGTGATAAGAAAGTACAATCGTGACCCAGCTTGTAACTTGGAAATTATATCTCTTGGGATACTCCTTTAGTATTTTATACCTATAAATGTGTTATCCCTATTATTTATATTGAAATAGGATAAAATAGGTAATCTTTACTCAATTCAATGTTTGATAGAATGACTTTTATAAATTTCCTAGTGAGTAGGTCAAAAGTTTTTAAGTGAGGAATGAATGAGGGTTGATATTTTATTTATATCAATCCCTTTAGATAAATAACTCATATTAAATCACTTAGGTTGACCATTAGGATATGTTTCATTTCAAAATTGGATGAAATTAAGGCACTTGACACTTGTTATGGGTTAGGACACTAGCATTGATGTAGGTGTTTGTCCTAGACATTAGTTTCTAGGAAGAAATAAAGTAGATCTAGACTTAGAATTCATAAATATGGAAGATAAATAGGTTTTAATCATTCTAGGCAAGTAGAATGTTTGGATCATCAATATAAGACTAGTTACATTAAGAAATAGGCCAAGGGGAATAAGATAGAGTAGATGAGAGTCTTTAAAAATTGGGAAAGATATAGAACTGAGAGGAAAATCTAAGGTCTAAGTTTTCTAAGTGTACAAGACTGAGGTGATATATAATTTATAAATAGTGTTTACATTTTTCCACCCCTTAATATAGTAATAAAATTACTAGTTTAAAATAAATAAATACATACATGGGTATATATAACACACCTTATTTTTACATGATCCTAACTTGAGTGATTTTATAGTGACTAACCTACAACCTAGATCATGTTTTAGTGTATAAACAATGAATATAATATATAATTAAAAGTATTTAAATATTTAAATTGAAAGAGTAAGGTTTAATAGTACACTCGTGTGTCGATGTAACCATCTTTCCTATTATCAAGTTGATTTAAAAGATGTATCATTGTAAGGTTATAAAAATAAGATTAAGACAAATATATATAATCTATAAATTTCATATACCTAAGGGAGAGAGAGAGAGAGAGAGAGAGAGAGAGAGAGAGAGAGAGAGAGAGAGAGAGAGAGAGAGAGAGAGAGAGAGAGAGAGAGAGAGAGAGAGAGAGAGAGAGAGAGAGAGAGAGAGAGAGACCCCAAACCTTGGCAAAAAGGAGAGTTGCCACTCAAAAATTGAGATTAACTCAATCGTGCAACTTAATGATACTTATAACTTGGTAAGGTTTAATGATAAAATAAATTACAACCTAAAAACTTATAAATATTGAGTGATGTAATCATCTCAACCATAACAAAACTGAACCAATTACTATAGGAGATTGGCTAAATATAGTCCGTAAAAGTCCACCGTAGGTATGAGTACGTAAAATTTCATGACATAGTAATATTCCAAATAAGAGTTTTGAAATCTGAAATTGATTTATATTTTTAAATATTAGGCACACATTTCATAGCATATGCATCTTGGATATGTCCTATGTTGAAACTATGTATAATAATGGTACCAATGTATAAAATTCTACAACTATGAATATGAATTTATATAATTATGTACTGTGGCCAATTTTAAAAATATGTAAGTATGGATAACATGATTCCAAATCATGAGCACACTATAAATGGATAAATATAAAAATTTAAATAAGTACCAATGTGGAGAAAATGTTTTCAAAACATTCCCTCGATGTAATGTGGATATGTTGAACACTGGAAAAGTGTGGAGAACATGCTTCCAAAGCATGCCCTCACTAAATTTGAAAATTTTTAATGTGATGAATCCATGCATATATGACATTCCCCCATTGAATCTTAAAATTTATATAAGTAACACATACTAAATAAGTATGGAGAAAATACTTTCAAAGCATGCCCCCACTGTATCTGAATCTATGTGAAATGTGAATAACATTTATCTATGACATGCCTCTATTGATATACCCCCCCCTTCAAGGTGAGGGAATAATATAAATTGATATTTAACTCACCTAAAAAGGATAAGACATATATAAAATTTTTGAATGTAACCATGTAGAATATATAAGGAATATGACTAGGTAAATGTATCATTGAAGTGCATAAAATAATATTGTCACATGAATGTCTAATATAAATGATAAGGATCATGAAAATGTATATATATTAAAAATACAAAGTGAATAATAAAATAAATGACACACATAAGATCAATCAAAATTAAGTCAACATACAATGGTCCTACGAGACTGCAAACAAGGGGCATGTTCAAATGCCATCCAATCGAAGGAACATGACTTAGTCAAATGTCCACAAAAGTAAGAATTAAATATTCAAATTTCCATACAACAAAAAATGACATATTAAAATTTAAAATAAATCACCCATAGACACATGAGCCTCAAATAAAGTAACATATTCAAATTCTTGAATAATCAATAAAATAACAAGGCAAGACACTCAAGGAAGTGCATTAAAAAAAACAAAAGCAACAAACATAAACATGTCATAGTAGCCCATGGATCAAATGTGTTATAATAAAAGTCAAGTGAATAGCATATAAAGTACCCTATGAAATATATAATCATGGATAAATTCATGTGTAAGTATATATTATCTCAAAACATGATAATGTAAATACCATAAAATCATATAACATTGAAGTATTGTGATCATAGAGATAGATGCCATCGATGTCCATATGACATGAAAAGGGGGAATACTAAACATATATAATAGTAATAGATCATGTATATGTGTATTCATGTATCATAATTAAGTATAAGAGTGACACACATGTGTATGTATAAGTAACTGATATGTCATCCATTAACATGGAACTAACACATAGATGTCAATGAGACAATAGAGCATGTTTTATGCTACAAACATTTTTGGAGTTTTGATTTTTTTTTTTAAAATTTTTGGAATATGATGAAGAGGAAATATAATCCTATAATCTCATATAATGGATGTATATCCTATCTTGAACAATATGTGCCATATGTTTGCATAGTATAAATAATAACTATATCATGATCTTTTAGTACCTTTGTTATAGAGTTATTTTCCTTTGTTGCTAGTACCCATGGTTTTTTGAAATTTGCATTATATTTAGTAAAAAATGGACTAATATGTAATACAATAAAGAATTATTTATATCCAAGTGTGACAGTACATTTAATAGATCTAACACAAATATTAAATGTAATATCTTTATTCACATGTTCCATGTTATATCCAAGAGATGTAAATAATTGCTAGGTACATATATTGAATTCACAAGTTAGGTCAATTAATATATTTTAACCTTGTTTTCCATCTATTCAAGGTTTAATGATTTGATGATTTGAGTAATGACTAGTAATTTCTTCATATGAAGGCACACATTTGACATTACCCATTTTAGGTACTTTTTATTCTTTATGTACTTGTTCCATTTGTATCATGTTTAGAAGATTATATTTGTCAAGTGTCTCTTAATTTTTGACCTCTTTTGTTATAACCCTCTTTTTACAAGGTTTGCTTGATTTTATTGAGTTTGAGTTGGAAATGTTTTTTCTTTCTCTTTTTTTAACATTGCCTTTATAATATTTTCTTGTTCTAATTGTTGTATTTGTAATTATTTTTGTTTTGAATCATATTTTTGATGCATTTATTATTATTTATGAAATTGTTCCTTGTGTAAAATTTTAATTTGTAGGTTCTTACTCTTTTATATTGGAAAAATGTATATTTGAATTATTTGTATTATTATTACAAATATGACCCAAGAATTGATGGTCATTCTGATCATATCTAGAAATAGGATGAGTGATGCCTTGGGAATGTTTTCTAAATCCTTGACCATGAAAACCAAAATTTTGTAAATATGTAATTCCAAAACCATACCATTCGGAAAAATGAATATTATTACTGAGAGGTAAATTTGTATCCTTTTCTTGATTTTATTTTATTTTTTGAACCTTTTCTTTCTCTAGATTTTCTATTTGTATCTATTTTGGCTCTACAATTTTATTTGTTACCCATATTTTTTATTTTGGTAAATGTGCTTTAGGACAGGTACTCATAATGTGAATGGTTTTATTGAGTGTTGTATCCATATTGAATATGAATTTGGAAAATATAAAAATATAAAATTTAATTTTTTAAAACTTTGAAATTAGCAATCATAATTTATAAAACAACAAACCATGAAACCCTAGGTCGACTCGAGTTTTGAAACCAAGGGTCAAGGTCACCACAATGTGAGAAATGAGGATAAATCAATCTAAAATAATTGGCTTAGAAATTTGAGAATATGAAATAGTTTTTTTATGAAAAAAAGGAAATATATGAACCCATAAAAACATGGAAACAAAAGTACAATGTATGACATATAGGTTTAAATTTGCTTAAAAATAGTAGAATAGTAAATTTGAATAATCTAGAAAATATTTTGGAAAAAAGAGGTTTTTGTCTATATCAACATAATTATAAAAAGTATCATTGGAATTTGACATTTTATCTATTATGAACTAGAAAATTTACAAATAATGTGGAATACTTCACATGCAAAACCCTAGAATATTCCTAATAAAAATCAACAAGTTTGATAAATTAAGAATTTATTTTAGATATCTAAGAGAGGTTTTTTTTATAAAATGTTATTTTTGATGAATTAAAAAAATTAATTTCAAAATAAGTAAACCATTCACCTTGTATGCCAAGATTTACTAAAAATACTAAATTGAAAAATACATACTAAACTTTGGAAAACAAAAAGAGATTTTTGAGTATACCAACCTGAGTATAAAATAACTCTAATTTTTTTTTAAATCAATCTATTTAGAGGATAAAATATTCCAATCAATGAAAAATATACTTGAGAGAATATTCATAGAAGCCTTTATGACCAGAAGAGGGTAAAACCCTAGGGTAAAGTTTTAGATCTGAAAATACATCACAAGCAGCTAAAACCTTAGGAGGCTTGGAAGCCCTAGATAATTTTATTTTCATTCATAATATCTTGGGTTCACCAAATGTTTAACTTAAAAATTTTGCTTTATAGGTTTAGGTAGCCTAGATACTCATTAAAGGGATATATATAAATAAATAAGCACAAGAGTGATAATCAAATCTATAGTAAGGCAATTGGGTGTTAAGCTCAGATATAAACATACATTATATTTATTATGCTTAGTTTACTAAAAATAGTAAGTAAAACTATGATAGATATATAAATGATAAATAATTAATGTACTTATATTTTTATGATGTTAATGTAGTTATGAATTTCTAACATGTAACAAGTAGACTATAAGATGGTTCTAGAAGAGTCATCATATTATGATTTAGATGATTCTAGAGTTATAGATACTAATGTATGCTTGGGTTAGTTGATCAATGCTAATATATAAACTTGATGAAAGTGCCTTGTAGAGAATACCTACTAAAAATGATATAACCACCTAAATTCTTATAGGTTTGTCTTTACCTTCACTCTAGTGAAATTAGAACTAGGTCATGGACTATCACTCTTCATCAATTTGTAAAACCCTAGTTCATCTTCATAGTGACCTTGGGTAAAAATGAGTTAGTGGGCACATAGTGTCAAGATGACCCAAATACCCATCTATTAATGAATACTACCTACATATAAAATACTATTAAGAGTACCTAAAATTGATGTAGTTCT
>JARHVA010001781.1:12500-222500 GCA_037957365.1 Torreya grandis
CCATAGAATACTTCATATGGAGTCATTTTCAATAAAGTTTGGTAGGAGATATTGTACCACCATTAAATGAGAGGGAACCACTTTTCCCACTAATGTTTTTGGTTTGAGGTGAAGCAATGAAGGAAAGTTTCTAGGAATTTATTGACAATTTTAGTATGGCCATCTATTTATGGATGATACCTAAAACTTATCTTCAATTAGGTGCTGGTCAATAAAAATAGTTATATCTAAAAGTAGCTAGTGAAGGTTGCATCATGATCTGAGACAATGGATGAAGTAATGCCATCAAGTTAAAAAATATGGTTCGATAAAATTTATGCAACTATGGAGGTAGTATAAAAATGGCTTAGATCACAAAAATGACTATATTTGGAGAGGTAATCAACCAAAACATAGATAACCATTTTCCCTCTATATTTAGGGATCCCTTTAATGAAATCCATAGAGATATCTATCCAAATCTTGGTAGAGATGGGCAAAGGTTTGAGCAACTTAGGGATGAGTGTCATTTCATCTTTATTATGTTGGCAGGTATCACATTTAGCCACCATCATTTGAATTGAATTTTTAATTCACTTCCAAAAGAAGTTGTGTCATGCCCACTCATAAGTTTTAAGAAACCATAAGTGCCCTATGGATAGAGAGGAATGGATTTCATAGAATATAGCCTGCTAAAGATTTGTGCTCTGAGGAAGCACTAGATGACCCTTGTATCGTAGAGAAACACCATCCTAGGATTAATATAATATAGCTGAGGGGTTAGTGGCAAACTATTGAATGATTTGAGATAATGAGGATTCATTTATAAACCCCTAATGTATAATATCTAACCAATTCATAATAGGCATAAAAATAGCTAAAAGTCAAGTGTGGTCTGTAAATGTGTGAGATAGATCATCAGCCATAATATTGTCTTTGCCCTTCTTATAAGTAATATCATAGCCATAAACCATGAGTTTTGTGACCAATTTTTGTTGTGATGGGGTGGAGACTCATTTTCCTAAGAAATAGTTCAGATTTTGGTGATCATTTTTATGCAAAAATGATTTCCCGGTAGGTATGGCCACCATTTTTGTATTGCATGCAAAATGGCCATCATTTCCTTCTCATAAGTAGAGAGCACTAAATTCTTCCTAGATAGGATTTTTGGGTGAATTTAATGGGGCATCCTTATTAGAAGAGAGTAGTACCAAGTCCATTTCTACAATCATCACTCTTGATAGTGAAGGTCTTGGTAAAATTTGGCATAGCTAAAATAGGTGTAGTACACATAACCTATTTCAATTCTTCAAATACACACTCAATAACTTGTGTCTAAGTAAAATCATATTATTAACATAGATATAAATGGAGCTAAAATATTCCCATATTCCTTGACAAACTTTTGATAGTATCTAGTTAACCTTAAAACCATAAAGGCTCTTGAGTGTCTGAGGATATGGCCAATTTATCATGGTAGCTATTTTTTTAGGATTCACCTGAACCCCTTTGGCTGGAATAATATGCCCAATATACTCCACTTCATCCTAAACAAAATTACATTTGGACTATTTTGCATAAAGATGATGGTAAGAGAGAAGTTACAGTGTGAGCTCTAGATGTTGGGGATGCTCAGATCATGTTTTACTATTGATGAGGATATCATCAAAGAAGACTAGAATGAATTTTCATAGGTAGGGATGGAATATTTTATTCATCAATGCTTTGAATGTTAAATTATCATTAGTGATGCCAAAGGGAATGAATAGAAACTCATAATGGGCATCATGTATGTGAAAATCTATCTTAAGGATATCATCCTCATGAAGCTAGATTTGGTGATATCTAGAGTGAAAATCCAACTTGGATAAAAAATGAGCACCATGAAGTTCATCAAGAAGCTCATTAATAATAGGGATAATAAATTTATCCTTGATTGTGAGGTGATTAATTAAGTGAAAATCAATGCAGAGGCACCATGACCTAACATTTTTTAGATAAGGAGAACTAGGGAAGAATATGGGTTGTTATGAGGGAGAATAATGTCTTACTTTAGTAAGTATCAAATGAGCATCTTGATCTCAGTCTTTTGATAAAATGCATAGTGATAAGGCCTAATATTAGGAGGGAAATTTCTAGGAAGGAGCTAAATATGATGGTCCTCTAGCCATGAAGGTGGCAATCCTACTAGTTCAGAAAAGACATGTGTATACCTCTACAAAATGATTTGTAGATCAGAAGGAGTAGTGGAGACTATTGATGGTTACATTTAAATGGAATGGATCTAGGTAATGACACCATTTGAATTCTTCTTAATAATATTTTCCATGTGATGTGAAATTATGATGCTGAGAGATCCTAGTTGTAAGGATTTTAATGTGTGTTTTTACCCTTTATCTGAAAATTGCATCCAAATTTTAATAAAATCCCATAAGATGGGTCTAAGTGTGTTTAACCACTAGGCTCCCAAAATAACATCACATCCACCTAAGGGAAATGAAAACATGTTAGATCATAAGTTATAATCTCCAATAGAGATATAGACATTGTAACACTTCCCTTTGTAAGGTAATGTGCCCCCATTGACAATCATGACTTCAAATTTGGAGTAAGGATGGATAATATAATCAGCCTATTTGGTGATCTGAGGGTCAATGAAGTTATGAGTTCTACCTGAATCAATTAGTATTATGAGAGGGAGCTTCTTGAAGTAACCCCTAACCCACATAGTTTGTGGGGTAGGGACTCCTACTAAGGCATAGAGAGATATATCTGGTTGGTCTTCTTGGGAAGTAGGTTCCATAATCGATTGAGTTTATTTCAAATCATTTGTTGTATCTTGAACATCTTCCCAATCTTTAGTTTTAGGTAGAGAGTCCACATCCAATATGTAGAGATTTTGTGTAACACATCTATGTCCTCAAGTGAATTTATCATCATAGTTCTAACATAGTCCTTTTTCTCTATGGGTTTGTATCTCTACTTCAGTCAAATGCTTGATAAGAGTGGTTTTAAGGGCTAACATTATTTGAGATCATTATGGAGTTGTATTTTTGAATTAAAAAAAATTAGATTTGAATCATTGCTAAGTTATGATCTTGTCCTCTACCAACTTAGTCAAACCAAAGGGTTCTATCATCATGTTGGGATAGAACATGTTTACCTCATATTAAATTGCATCTTTCAATCCATAGACAAATCAACTACTAAAGAATTCATTAGACAATCCCTCTATGTGATTAGCCAGTTTTTCAAAATTTGTTTGATATTTTCTCATGGTTCTTATGTGGTGAAGTTCAGTGAGTGCTCTAGTGAAGTCATCAAAAGTAGTAGGGATAAACTATTGAAAAATGAGGGTGAAAAAATTAGTCCATATAGGTTCATCATGAGCCTTGATATACCAATGATACCATTGAAAGGCTTCAAGTTCCAAGTGAAAGGATGCAAGTGGGACCTTATTGGCTTCAAAATTATTATGAAAACTAAAATATTACTTTACCTAATGGATACATCTAGTTGAATCTGCACCATTGAATCAAGGAAAATTAAGATTTGGCCTATGATAATTGTTTGAATAAGAAAACCCAATGTCTAAAGAAGACTTTGGATGTCATCTTTTGTTCATGGTGGTATGTTGAAGACTGAGGTAGATAATTTTTTCATCAAGATCTTTGATGTGGGTCTTGAGTGCAAAAATTTCATCCTCCATGTTTTTTCCTCCTGTTCAAGTTACTACCATGACATGAATAACTTATTTTTGTAATGGATAGGAAAACTAGAGTTAAGACATGTTCAATAATGAAAATTTTGAATTTGGGCAAAAATAGAAGAGGTAAAGGGGCTTTTAATATTTTTTTTACATAGTGGGGGTATGATTGATGAAGGTAAGGGCAATTTTAGGAGTGAAAATGGAAAAACAAGAAAATTTGTCAAAGAGGGACAAAGGAGTAGAAAGATATTATGAACATAGTGGAAATTTTTTGAGGCAAATGGATAAAAATCAAAGAAGTTATGGAAAAAACTTGAAAAAAGAGAAAATTGAGATTTGTGAGAATTAGGAGTGGAATTGAGATATGGGACCTCAAGTAATAAAATGTAGGGAATTAGATTTTACGTGTTTGGATAAAGTTTGAGGATCAATGGGGCTATAGATGGAGAGATATTGTAAAAAGGTGAAAAAATAATTACTCCTATTTTATATCTAGTGGTAAATCCTTTGAGAGTCTACTGATACTTTGTAGATGGTTTATAGATTTTGGTTTCTATCAAATACCTACGTGTAAGTCCTTTGACAGTCTATAGGCACTCTTTTGATTGTTTTTTTCAATCTATAGGAAATATTTTGAAACTAATAGAAATAGCCCCCAAGTTTCAATAGTTGCCTAAGGGTTTTGAAAATATCACTTTAGCCATCAATACCATCTAACTGAGTACAACTCTCTAGAAATTTTATAACCATGGATTTATCTCTCGACAACAGCTCTTGGTTTGCCTCACAGATGGGAACTACTCAATCAGGAAGGGGCCATTTCCTATTTCACTAGTAGGTCCTCTCAATGGGCTAACTACTTTGGGTTTTCTATGGAACTCCTCATGGTGAGTTTTATGGATTTCACCCAAGCACTTCTCATAATTATGAGGTCAATTTTTTACCCTGATCTAAAATAGATTATTGTGTTACAGAAAAATACTTAAATAAATTATGTAGTAGAACATAGTTATTTCTAAAAAATTATTTAAAAGAATTATACATAAGAACATAGTGAAGACTTTCTAAAGGAAACAAATGGTGGCCTTGGGAAGTGATCTAATACCAGATGAGAGGATCCTCATATAACAAGTCAATACAAATGCATGAAATAATAGAATTATAAAATGAGCAAAAACACTGAATGGATTATATTTATTATAAGCCACTTCGAGGGGGAAACCTCCTTTGAGCAAGCTCAATATAAATAATTTGTGGATGCCTTCATTGGCATCAACACTTAATTATATACAAATTCTAATATAAGCAACTAATACTTCCCATTAATGTGGGATAAATCAAAATGATCATAGGATGACTTACAAATCATATGCATCCATAGGCACTACTAAACTAAAAAAGTAAAGAGGAGATATAACAGGTTCACAACATTTGGAAAACTTGGATTAAATGGTTGTTTTGATATGAAATGATTCCTTTCCTTTTTATTTAAATGAAAAGATAAATCTTTAGTTGTATTTGAGTATTAAAAATGTTTTAAGTAGTTATTCAACCATTTCTAATTTATATCAAGTAAATAAATTTTGTATTGTAAACTTCATTATCTCCATTAATACACTTCATTTGATGAAAATTTAGTATTAGTAATATAATTTACTTAATTATGGAGTTATTAACAACTAGATTAGAAAGATATTAGATAATTTTACTTCCTTATTTTATCATTCATATATATATATATATATATATACAACAATTAGTATATCTATTCTATTAATAATTAGATTTTATCAATAATAAGAATGAGCAATGATGCGATTATTAGCTTTAAATTTTATTCAATTAAATTTGTGTTCATATATTCATGTGTATATTAATATGAAAATTTATATGATTAAGGTAATCAAATAAATACATATTCTAATTTACACTCAAAAGAATTACAAACCAGGGTTTTATTTTCTTAATTTATTTATGTTCAAATTTGAGTGATTGGAATAAAGGAATAAACAAATTTCTCATCTTCTCTTCCATAATTTATAAATCAATTTATTCAATTATAGTTACCATCATATAAAAATATATATGTTTATACATATATATGAGTGAAATTTATTAAAAAATAATATTAATAAATTTTTATTATTATTTATCATAAGTTCTATAGTATGTATGCATATTTACATGTGTGTGTATATATGTACACACACACACACACACACACACACACACACACACACACACACACACACACACACACACACACACACACACACACACACACACACACACACACACACACACACACACACACACAAGGACGTGATGGTTGGGCCGACCCCTAACCCTTCAATTAATGGAAAGGGGATGGGGTTTGGCCAATTTATTATCTCCTCTACTTGGTATAAATACATGGATATAGACCCTCTACTGATGCCAAGGCTACAGGTTGAGGGTTGACCTAAGGTTATATATTTTTAGTAGTTAAAAAACATTATTAGCATTTTATGGGTTTTATTTAGGGATAAATTTTGAATGTTACATAAGAGGTCATCATCACACTTAAAGGACATCATAACGTCACCATGAATTCAATTAATAAGAAAAGAGTTCCGTTTAGTGCTGAAGAACTCACTGGGTCAACCATTCACCATAGCTACATTGGTTCCCAACCCTCATAGATCAAAAATAAAGAAAACATCAAATTTGAAAGAAGTCTAAACTTTCAATAATATATTTGTCTCTTCCTAAAAAAGGGTGATTTGGGAAACCTCCATCATAGGCTTTTTGACTTGGATGGCAATGGAACAAGGCTTGTAATAGGACCTAATGTATCTCTGCTAGTGATATAGATTCTTGGATGGTAGTAGTGCAATGCTCAAGCCATTTGTTTAACACTAAATGATTTGGTACAAGGGTACCATATGGTTAATAATAGACAAATAAATAAGTAAAAGGGAGATAAATATATCTATAGTAGGATAATTAATTTTCAAACTTAGATAAATATATCTTAAATTTACAATATTGTGATATGCTAATTATAGAAATTATAACTATTGATTGATATTGTAATAAATTGAAAACAAGATTTTTTAGTTGGCATACTTTACATATTCAAATTTGGATTAAAATAAGATATAAATGGACTGGATTATGTTTCTATAATAATCATTATATTATATAATTATTCACTCTATGACCTTGAATGCTTACATTAGATCTAGATGGTTGGGTTGATGTTGGTGTTTGAGTTTGATACAAGTGTCCTATATGAAAAAGTGACTAGATTTATATGTGACCACCTAAAACCTTATAGGTTTTTTATCACATTTTTTTATGTTTATACATCACACCCACTAATTTATTCTCTTTGTTAGATGTTCAAACCTAGCTTTCTAACAATTGGAGTGATTATGGGAAAAATGGGTTAGTGGGCATATAGTGTCAAGCTACCCCAAGAATATCTTTATAAATGGGAACTAATTACATATACAATGCTCTAAGAAGCACCTCAAAATTATGTATTTATTCCTTATATATCATCTTATGTGTAAATACATATACAATGTTATCATAACCCATAAATTTTGATTTTTAAGAAACCTTAATTTTTAAAAGTTATGCTCACATATTCCAACACAAGAGCATTTCAGTGATTTAATTACACATATAATTTACTCTTGGGTTTAAAATTACATCATAAGTTAGTTTTAACCTTTTTAATAAATTAAAACTAATAAATTAGATGAGGGTAAGCAGCTAAGATTCACTACAGTTGAGAAGCCAGTCCGCAATGATCAACTAAGCCAACATAGTTACAAAAAAATATAATACATCATCTACCTAATCATGTTTGTCATAAGAGATGATCATTATTAAAATTTTAACTCAATTTTAGTGTTCATAATTATAATTTTCATTAAACTTATGTAAGGTCATTGACGACATCTATGGTAATAAACATAGACTATACCACCTAACTTACTATTTCAACACAATTTCGTACCCATGTAAGTCCATATTATTACATAAAGGAGCCCATCATCAGATTATATTTAATTATCTTATTAAAATATGAAATCAATAATTAGTTAGCAAAATTAAAAATTATAATAATTTTTCCATTCATAACCGCTTGAAGTTCATAAATCTTCCAAACACTTCAATACAAAACTTCTTTAAATATTCACAAGCACATTGCTCGTTTAGATCATATTTAGGATGAATAATTACTTTATTCATCTTTATTCCATCCTTAAATACTAATTAGGTGCATAATCACTTATGGATCCTTGATACTTAATGATTTGTCAAAATAATAAAATAGATGAGGTACAAGTATTATATCTTGACTTGTTATCTTACAAGTAACCATTATGACTAAAATTTGTAGGTAAGGTTAGACTAATCAACTCCATAAGAAATACGAGTGGAACCCAATGATACATGTAAATAAATTATCATGCTTTATTGGTTTCTATACATATCTATGGTATAGTTACCAATCACCTATATTATAAGTGAACCAATATAATACCATTTTTTGATGTTTATTAATGAACCCATATTATATACAAATGGTTAAAGACCACCTGTTGGATCTTAAGATAATAGTGTAATGATATTTTAATCCCAAAATAATTAAATATTAATATATAATTTTTATACTTATTTGATTCAAACTAAATCATAATTTAGGCATTTAACAATCAATCATACAACCTAGCTACCTAGTAGGGTTATCATGCACATTAAAAATAATATCAATACCAGTTCATAGCCACAAAATCATTAGAGGTCTATGTTACGTAATAATTTATTTTCATTTATCATTATTTTAATTTGTATAATTCATGTTTAGAATTTTTATAAAATAACCAACAATGGAACTCTAAAATGAAATGTAACTTCTTTGAGAGTTCTACCACAAAAAAGGGGAAATACTAAAATTTACCTAATAAAACACACACACAAACACGCACACACACACACACACACACACACACACACACACACACACACACACACACACACACACACACACACACACACACACACACACACACACACACACACACACACACACACACACACACACACACACACACACACACACACACACACACACACACACACACACACACACACACACACACACACACACACACACACACACACACACACACACAATCAACCTCATTTCAATTGAAACATATAGAATAATTATATTTATTTTTCCAACTACATTAACTCCAATATCAAATGTAAATTCATTCTAATATAATAACACCCAAAATGAAATGAAATTAAATACTTGAAAAATGATTCCAAACAAACGAATTGATCAACCTAACTTAAATCAACCTTCCATTTTAAATCAACGAGCCCCTTGTCTATATATGAATTTTCCAATGAAAGTTACAATAGTTATTAAACTAATAAATTCAACACTTTCTATTGAAAAAATAATATCTATAAAACTAATGATTTCAAAGTTGAACCAATGATTTAATATAAAATGATATATTCTTTACATACCCATTCATACCATAAATCAACATTTATTAAACATACTTCTCAATTGATGGAAGAGTCTTTAAAATATAATTATAAATAAAAAAAGGAGTTAGTGCAATAAATTCATAATGATTATACTCAACCATATTACTATCACATATTTTTTTAAAAAATGAATACCTAACCAACATGTTTACATTGATAGTTTTTGATGCTAGGTCTCTTCTTATCTTTTATAACAAAATTAGTATTTTAGTTTTCCATTCCTATCATTGAGTACTATCAGTATATTTTATGCATGATTTTTTCAAACTAATTTCCCATAAAATGAGATAAATATAATATTAATACAATGAAAATAGTAGTAGGCTTCTTCCAAATCAAATATACAAACCTATGCAACAATTATTACTAATGAAAAAAATCCTTGTTCTTTTTTAAGTCATGACAAATAATAAGAGACATTGAAGTCATACGAATAAAAAAAATAGTGCACAACTATACTATACTTCAAAACCCAAAGCTTTTACTTAGAATAAATCCTTATTAATATTCATAACTATGATCCAACTTACCTTAATAATGATAATAGTAATGCAATAAAATATTCCATTTTAGTCATAGTAGTGAATACAAATAATGTGTTCCCACAATAAAATGTAAATAAAAATATGAATTGATACTTGATCAAAATCGCAATATTCATGCTAACTCTAGTATTCAACCATAATTCAATCTAAAGGAAAAAATTCTTATAAAAATATTATCTATTCATGTATCACTATTAAGATTGCATAACAAGAATGTATAACAAATGAAAAATCAACTAAACGTATGTATCATCCATGAAAACCATGTAATAGTATTGACTGAGGATACAACGATAAAGACTATCTTTACTCTTGATAGTTCAACCATAATTCAATTTAAAGGAAAATTTATTAGGACAATATTATCTATTCATGCCTCACTATTATGATTATATAAAAAGAATGCATGACAAATGAAAATTTGACTA
Organism: Torreya grandis; assembly: GCA_037957365.1. Taxonomy (NCBI): domain Eukaryota; kingdom Viridiplantae; phylum Streptophyta; class Pinopsida; order Cupressales; family Taxaceae; genus Torreya; species Torreya grandis. The sequence goes on from JARHVA010001781.1 coordinate 22,727, forward strand.
AATATATGTATTATCCATGAAAACCATGTAATAGTATTGATTGAGGATATAAGGATAAAATTATTTTTACTCTTCATAGTTTAAAAAATGATACAATACTTTAGTTATTGCACATACACTCAAGTAATATGAAATAATAAATCTACATCCAAGTTATGTAGCATTTCCCTTAGCAGATTACTCATATTACATGTTTTATTATAGAATGTACACACACAAGCAATATGACCCAAATATTCTTCATTCATATACAGCATATCCACACATCCAATCTATCCATGTGAGAAAAATGAGTCCATTCATCACTAAATTTTACCTACCTACCCCAACCATCAATTGGTAGGGGAATCAGACACCCAATAATAAACATATAAAATTTAATCAATACCAATAGCATGATGGAATAAAGTCAAGGGTTCCATAACATTTTTAAACCAATAACTAGGCATAATAAAACATAAAACACAAACCTTATATATTTAAGTAGACCACTCAAAAATAAGGTGTGAAATGACTGTGACCATAGAAAAAACATGTAGTAATGTCATTAATAAACTCAATTCAAAACACATCATAAAGACCTAAAAAATGGTAACATTCAAACAAAATTCAATGAAAAATGAATAACCATTAAGACCAAAATAAACAATAGACTAAGAGTCTTTATAGTTCACCTATACACCATCCAAGGGTGAGGAGAACCCACAATATCACCATCATGTTACTCATGGTCTATGTTCAAAAACACAAAATAATAGTTTATTCAGGATTTTATTAGTTACCTCCAAACCATAAACATGTTTTCCTCTAAATTATCCAAAACCTAGAAAAAATTCAATTTTAAATAAGAGCTTTGAATTTAATTATTTACAGATTAATGTAGACCAAGTGAAGCATGATAAAGTGATTATGTTCTATAATATTTTTTTTCCAATACATCTATCCACCATCCCATTTTCCTTTTTCAACATTTTCTTTTATGCATTTTCCCCCAATGCCCAGTGGTAGTTCAAACTAGTAGAACTCCTATTTCTACCAAGTGGAACTCACACTTGAAACTTATGTAAATTTCATGCATAATTAAAAAAATTATGGTGTTGAGTTAAAAAACCTCAACCCCATGCATGACTTCAACTCTCCATGCATGTTCCATCGAGAACTATCAAGTTCCTTCAACATAATGAAACCCTAATAAGAGTTTCATTCCAAGTTAACTTCATATCATTATGTGTTTTTTTAATAAACTAAAACATAATCATTTCAATATGCCATCAATCTAAGTCCTTGGTACTTATGGTACAATAAAAATTTAAATAATTTCATGTCCTTATTAGGCCTAGTCCTTTTATGGACTACACAAAATATTAGGCACATTAACCTTATTCCTTTAAATGGACTTATCAAAGTCATATCAATACACTAAGACCTGAACTAGTCTTATACTTAAAGCAATATATAAAATTGTCAAGGGTCTCATGACATTAAACATTCATTTCCAATGTTCCTATATGCCAACTACACTTTATTACATTTAAATATTAATTCAAGTTGTCATAATGGTCATATTCTCAAGTTAATCTTAATTTCTTTTTCAATGATAAACAAAGTAACTTAAATCAATGAAAGTAAATAACCAATAAATGATTGTAATTCACAAGTCATAATAGTACAACTCAAAACCATACATTGATAAATAAAAGGATTAAATATGAACATCATTATATCATGCTACCATTTTTCCATACATACTCCATTTTTTCCACTACCCTTAGCTTCTAATACCAACCTAGCTCATCAATACAAAACTTTTAAGTTTGTCCATAAAGACATTATTAGCATCTAAGACCATATGATAATTATGCCAATAATAAATAATTATAATTCAAAATCAAATTTATTAAAGCAAATCCATCAATGATAGTCATAATAATGTTCTAAAATAATAATAATGTCAATACAACATCTAAAATCAATCTAATAATCATGATCAAAAGTTTAGGTAGGTGTGGTCATTATTGTGAATTCAAAGAGCTGAACACAAATATGAACAGTGTACACAAAAAAATTAATCACACAATAATATTCTCCTATATTGATAAATAAACAATACAAGACTTTACACACACATATAAGAACATTATTCCTATATTTATGGAGAACATGTCTCCTCTAAATTCTCACCCAAATCCCTCTAATTATGCAAATTCCTATTTATGATATATTGTTACAACAATATAAACAATATATCTCAATAATATATTCAAAACTATAATCATAATATTGTTTATAACAATATTTTTATTACTAACTATTATGAAATTCTAACTAACCAATTATTATTTACCTCCCAGTAAATACATAATGTAAAATTTAATCCCTAACATTACCCCCCCCCCCCCAATAGTTTTTACATGGTTCAAAAACATTCACACTATTATCTATAGTATTCTTACCCATTGTATCATGCCATGTTTGGCTCATGACCTTGATATAAAGAGAGCCTCGCTCCTCCCATGGTTTTATAAGTTTACCACAAACCTTGACATGAATAGGACCCATCAATTATTCACATCCTATGGTTTTCTATATATTCCAAAAAAACCCTTTCAAGATCCAAAAACTGACTTAAATTGGTGCTTTCTATCCTTTCACACTATTTTCACATTAGTGAATTATGTTTGAAATTTCACACAATTTACATTACATGAACATGCATTATTATTTTGTTCTTATTTTACAAACACACAATGGAAATGAAAAACACACCACACTACATATATCACCAAATCATTGGTGTGGCCTCATCGTTGGTGACTAATGAGAAGTCAATGAAAGACCTCTAACTACCATGTATCCTCTAACCTTTAGTTGATAAAGTTGTTTCACTCATTCAATATCTTGATAAAGCTCATGTGTATTAATTTTTTTAAAATAAATCCCCCCATAGTTTGGACATCATGTATAAGCAATAATGCATCTATTAAAATAAAGGATTTGAATTTGAAAATTGACTAACGTAACTAACTTTTACAAATTATGACATACTTGATACATTTAAAAATTAACTCTTTTGACATTTAAAAAAAACTATTAATGACCAAACATTGACTATGGACCCTAAAAAATAAAGACCCCCGAAAGAAAATAAATATCTTTTAAAATAACTTAGCTTAATAACTCTTGACATGTATGACACAATACACACTAAAAGACTATAGACTTCTTATGAGATACAAGACATTTATATTGACAACAACACTAAAAAATATATGATTTAAATATAACATCTCCATTTCTAAAAACTTTTTAAAAATGATAAAATGTTGATCTTATCAAAGATATAGGACATGACTCACAACTTTTAGATTTGCTCATATTTAATATTGAATAAAAAATCACCTTATATTGACTTAAATTAAATTTGACATATAAATTAATAAACTACTAGATAGATTGACATACTAACATACCTATATAAATGTTTTGGTGAAAATGGTAGGGTCATCTGGTTGGACTACATTGAGTACCAAGAAAATTCAATTCTATTATGTCTATGTGGTACATTATTTATGACTCCAACTAGATATTATGAACTATAATGAAGTTTGAAAGCAATTTTACCAACTCATTGTATAGGGATCACTGGCAAAGGATCCAAGATTCTAAAAGGATATAGGATTGGATGCATTCATAAAGTTTTTCGTATGTATCCACCAAGATGGAATAAATCTAGCGCTATATTGGTTGATATAGAAAGTTGTGCATGGAACATATGTAATCCATCATTGATGGAGTTGGTGATAGATGGAAAAATGTTAAATGAGATCATTATTACTTTTTGAAAGATATATATCAATCAAGATTGTAACTTGATGTAGTCTATATAGTGTAAAATCTTGATGATATAAATCATGATTTGACCACATCAAATAGAGATACAGCCTGTGATGGATGAATGTAAATTCAATACATAGTGTTTAGAGAATAAATATAATGCAATGATATAAGATTGATTTAAATATGTTATTGGTCTACAATGATAACACTCAATATTGTATCTTTGTTGAAACCAGATAGAACTTTGCACATTCAGATTTGATTGCAAAATTACAACACAATTTTGGTAGAAGCAATCACCCAATTGTCTAGATGGCAAAAGATTAAAAAAAATATATGTAGTATAATAATGCCATGAATATTAAATTACAAATCTGAGTGTATAATCAAATAATTTTAATACTATTAAGGTCAATCATTTAATATAGAAAAGAAATTCACTCAACACTAGACCTCCAAGCCACCTTACCATGACAAGATCTTTTCTCTCTCTCAAACCAAGTACATGGATCACAGAAATAAATCACGAGTAGGAGAATGAGTATATAATTTCTCACGTTACTCCCATCATGATCTAAATACTACTCTAGTACCATTATTATTAATTTAAAGAGCCAAACACAAATATGAATAGTGTACATAGAAAATTTTAATCACACAATAATATTTTGTTGTATTGATTAATAAAAAATACATGACTTTACACACACACACACACACACACACACACACACACACACACACACACACACCTTATTCCTATATTTATGAAGAACATCTCTCCACTAAATTCTCACCCAAATCCCTATAATTATGCAAAATTCTATTTAAAATATATTATTACAAAAATATAAAAAATATATCTCTATAATATATTCAAACATGTATTCATAAATTTTTTTATAATAATATTCTAATTACTAACTATTACCAAATAAAAATTAACCAATTACTATTTACCTCTCGATAAATACACATGTAAAAGCTAATCCCTAGTAATCATGACATCCAACCTCTATTAATAATGACACCATCTTCAAGGCCTTAAAATAAGTAAGGATTGTACAATTAAAAAATACTTTCACCTTCCCAAGTAACACTCCTTTTCCCCATTTGATCCCATTAGACCAATACTTGTAATTTTATTTTTCATGAATTAATGTTGCATTGAGCTAGAATCTTGATGGGTTGTAGATAAAATCATACTCATCCTCCACTTGAAGATTATTTTATATCATATATGTGATGGATATGAAAAATATTTATTTAATAGTGCTACATGAAAAATATGATGTATTCTAGATAGAGAATGAAGAAGATCCAAATGATAAGCCATAAAGTAACTTTTACACTATGTAGAAGGTCCCAACATAATGTAGTGCTAACCTGAGAGCTTTATCAAACTTAATTGAGATTTTCTAAGGTCTTACACTTATAAATACCTTATAAATAATCTTGAATTGTCTATTTGATATTTTTGAATTTTCATAGACTTTAGGCCAATTAGAGGCAACTTTTAATCTTTGATGTATGATAGCCATTTGATCATCATACTCTTACAAAGTTTCAAGACTTGAAAACATGTATTTTTCCAAGTTATTCTAGCTTAAGATATTTCTACACTTTCACCCATATAAGGCTTCAAAAGGTGCCATCTTGATTACTAAATGGTAGGTATTATTATAGGCAAATTCTATTGAGTGAATTAAATCTTCTCAATTGTATTATTGATCCATGATGTTCATTCTCATCATGCCTTCAAAAATCATGTTCAACCTTTCAATATATCCATCCATTTCTAGATGATAGGCTGAATTGAAATTTAATTTTGTAATAAATGTAACCATCATGGTTAACCAAAGCTGAGAAGTGAAATACTTATCTATATCTAAGATAATCACTTCTAGTATGCCATGAAGATAAACTAATTCCTTAACACATATTTTGGTAAGGATGGCAACATCATCCATGATGTTTCCTACTATAGACTAAGCCACTTCAATAAGTTTATCAATAGAAACTAGTGTTAAATCATGTTTATTTCAACATTTAGGAAATCTCATGATTAAATCCATGGATATTACTACCCATTTCCTTTTCAAAATAGAATGAGAATAAATCAATCCTCTAAGATTATCATGCTCAACTTTCACATGTTGGAACTCAAAACAGTTGGTTATATATGCAACCACATCCTTATTTAAACTAGGGTAGAAATACAACACTTTCAACTCTTATTTCATTTTATTGACACTGGAATGAGCTTAATAAGGTGCAACATGCAATTCACTTGACACTTGTTTCCTTATATTCTATAAGTTTTGATATCAATACTACCTATACATATTAGCATACTATATGGATCAATCAAAAAATTGTAATTAGAAATTTTTGGTCACATATTAACATAGATTTTTAGGTATTTTATGTGTGATTTTTATTGTTCAAGCATAGAATCTTTGAAATTATACCTTAGAATATAAAGAGAGACAATGTAGGCTCAGCTACTTAATAGATCAACTAATCTATTTTCCTTTTCCTTTATGTAATCAATATCAGTAGAAAAATTATTGATAAGTTCCATCTAGATTCTCTACGTTGCATTTAGCTGATATTGAGCAAAAAGGTGCATAAGATTCAATGGTTTGATTTAATCTTTAAATGATTTCCTAACAAGAAATATTTCCATTATTTTAGTACATGAATTATAACATTTAATTATAGATCATGAGTGGGGTAATTATGCTCATGATTCTTGAGCTTTCTAGACTCATAGTCAACCACATTTCCATATTGATTCAAAACAACACTAATTCCCTCTTTGTAGTCATCAACCCAAACTTCAAAGTTACCATTTGGATCAAGTATGATCATAATGGAATCTGAGGGAAGCAAAAATTTCAACTCTTGGAAAGATGATTAACATTTAGAAGCCCAATAAAATTTCTTGCCCTTGTTTTGTATAGAGGTTATAGGATTGACATTTCTTGAAAAAAACTTGTACAACATTTTTTAGTATCCTGCAATCCCCATGAAGCTTCTCACTTCATATACATTATTTGGAGATGGCCATTAAATAATGGATACAATATTTATAGGGTCTACTGCAAGTCCATATTTATAAATCACATTCCAAAAGTAATGCATTTCTATTTTAAAGAGAGAACATTTGGACAACTTTTCAAACAACTTGTGCTACCTCAAATGCTGAAATATAAGCCTTAAATGTTATTCATTTTCTTGTTCACTACAGGAATAAATCAATATATCATATAAAAACACTAACACAAATTTATCAAGATAATATTGGAACATTATATTCATGAAATTCATAGGAGCATTAGTTATCCAAAGAACATAATAACAAATTCATAATCTACATATCTAGTTTTACAAGTAATTTTATGAACATCTTCATACTTAATATGAAGTTGATGGTACCTTGATCAAAGATATATCTTTAAAAACATAATCCATCCTTTCACTTGGTCAAATAGATCATCAATTCTAGGAATCAGATACTTATTCTTAAATTTGGCCTTATTAAGCATTCAATAATCAATGTAAAGTTTGATTGTCCCATCCTTATTCACAATAACCATTGGAACTCCCTAGGGTGATACATTAGGACATACCATTCCTTTATCCAATAATTATTGTATCTAAACTTTAAGTTATCTTATATCAACCACAATACTCTAAAAAGATGATTTGGAAGTAGGTTCTACCCTAATTTTTACATCTATTACAAATTTAAATACTATACGAGGTGGTAATCTAGACAGTTATTTTATAAAAACATCTATAAATTCCTTTAAAATAGGGTATTATTGAATAATAGTGATTATTTCCTCCACAAACTAATTTAATTTGAGGGAATACATTTGACATCATTTTATAACATCTTTCTTAATTTTTACAACTAATATTATTCTCTAAGTTGAAGGTTTCATGATCCTCTGAATAATTATAATATTACCTTCATCATATACACATTAGAATCTCTTATTGTAATATTCAAGATTAGATTGATGTGATTGTAACCAATACATTCCTAGGATGATATAATAATATCCTAAAGGGTTAAGGAATAAATTCACATTAAGTCTATAAATTACCCAACCTTAGTCTAACTTGCTCTAGACATTCATCTACAACCATGTTCTTTTTTATGCCAAACTCTACTTTCCATAATTCATTAATTTTAGTTGGGTTGGTTTTACCCTTTAAATAATTAACAAGATAAATGAAGTTATTTTTTACTATTGAATCAATCAAAATAGAGAAAGATAAACCATAAATTATACCTCTAGTCTCGATAGGTGTTGATTGAAATTCACCATTTATGTTTGTCTATAGTTGCATAGACCTTGAGATTACCTTTTAATTTAGGTAAATACTTGTATAAATGGTTATAACCACATTCCAAACACATCCCATTAATCTTAGTTGGAAGAGGGACTATATTATCTCCCATGGTAAGTTGACAAAGTCTTTTTTGATTAATTGTTTCAACATTCTTTCTTATGAAGAAGTGTGATTTATGACACTTGTTATACTAAAAATTTATTCTATAATTGTAATTATTCCAAAAAAATATTTTTTAGTATTTATTCTTGAAATTATTATTTATTGGAGGAATTTATAATGTAGACTTTCCTTTTTTCTAACTATTCTTATGTTCTTGTCTTGCATTTTGTCTAGACTTTTCTTTTTCTTCAACCTAGTGTGTTGATTCTAAAGTAGAAACTAAGGTTTTTGGATTTATAATGTTTACATCATGCATGATTATCTTTTTCAAACCCAAATTTAACTTGGTGACTTTATTTTCATCATCCTACATGTAATTTACATGCCACAAGTCCTAGAAACTTGTTCCCATATTCAGCAACTGACATAGTTCTTTGCTTTAATAGTTGAAACTCAATGATTTTTATATTTATATATTTTGTTTGGATAAATTTTTATAATTTTTTTTTTTCAAATATTTCCCATTAAATAGTCATAAAATTATACCCTTTCAAATCACATAGATTATTCCACCAAAAATTTGTATCAGCTACCAATTAGTAAGTTTTGATGTGTGTTTTGACATTAGAACCCATGTTATGTAGAGTGGAATAATTTTACAAAATAATCAACCATGTTTCATAACTATCACTAGAATCTTCACCAAAGAATGTGGGAATAGGAATATTTTTTAGCTCTTTAATGATAAGCTCCACAACCCTTGGTTGTTTTGGATGGTCATAATTAAGATCTTATTCATGCCCACCTTCTTACAAATTTTCCAAGTGGGTCAAATTTTAACCATAACCTTCCATTTGTCCTTGAATGTCATGTAATACACCTAGGATGTCATGAAATATTTTTTTTATTCTTTAAAACTAGTTATTTAGTGTTATTCTAATTCCTAGCATGGATGCCACCATGCTCAACATCAATGTTAGTTTATTAATGCTCATCTTGTACATGATTATCAACCAAAACACTTTTAACATTTCAATGACCTTAGTTTACTCTATTTCTTACCATCCTAACACATTAACATGTATATTAAAGTCAAATCTTTCATAAACATTTTTTTAAATTAGTTAAACATAGGTTATGATATCAACTTTTATATCCCCCAAAATTTGAGTTTCTAAAAACCCTAATTTTTAGAACTTATACTCACAAATTCCAACACAAGATCCATTCAGTGGCTGAATTGCATTGTACAACTAAATATTAGTACACACATTCCATCAAAAGTTAGTGTGAACCTTGTTAAATGAGTGGTATCCAATAAACTAAATGAGGATAAGTATCCAAGATAGCCTAGAAGGAAGTCAACATAATTATATAATAATACAAGACATCATCTACCTAATCACATTTATCATAATATATGATCATTATTAAATTTTGAACTCTATGTTAGTGTTTTAAATTCAAATTTCCATTAAAATTCAATAAGGTCATTGATGGCATCTATGGTCATAACCATAGACTATACCACCTAGCTTACTAGTTCAACACAATCTCATGCCCATATAACATCAAGGAATCCATCATCAAAGTATATTGACTAATTCAAACATGTAGTAAATAAGTAGTTCAAAACATTACAAATCATAATAATTATTTCCAACAATTAGTATATCTATTCTATTAATAATTAGATTTTATCAATAATAAGAATGAGCAATGATGCGATTATTAGCTTTAAATTTTATTCAATTAAATTTGTGTTCATATATTCATGTGTATATTAATATGAAAATTTATATGATTAAGGTAATCAAATAAATACATATTCTAATTTACACTCAAAAGAATTACAAACCAGGGTTTTATTTTCTTAATTTATTTATGTTCAAATTTGAGTGATTGGAATAAAGGAATAAACAAATTTCTCATCTTCTCTTCCATAATTTATAAATCAATTTATTCAATTATAGTTACCATCATATAAAAATATATATGTTTATACATATATATGAGTGAAATTTATTAAAAAATAATATTAATAAATTTTTATTATTATTTATCATAAGTTCTATAGTATGTATGCATATTTACATGTGTGTGTATATATGTACACACACACACACACACACACACTTTAATACAAGATGTCTCAAAACATTTATAAGTAAAATGGTCATATAGATCATATTCAAGATGAGTAATTAGTTTATTCATCTTGAATTCCATCCTTGAGTACTCATTAGGGTGTGTAACCACTTATGGATCATTGAGACTTAATTATTTGTAAAAATTATAAAATAAATGAGGCATAAGTATATTTTTGACCTATCAATTTACAAGTAACCACTATAACTAAAATTTGTAGGTAAGGTCAGACTAGTTAACTACCTAAGAAATCTGAGTGGAACCCAATGGCCGATGTAAATAAATTGGCATGCTTTGTTGGTTTCCCTACATATCTTTGGTGTAGTTACCAATCACCGATCATATAATTGAACTAATTTAATATCATTTTTTTATGTTTATTAATGAACCCATATTGTCAAAAAATGACTAGGGATCACCTATCATCTTTTAAGATAATCACGCAATGAATTTTTATTCCCAACATAATTAAATTTGAATACTAAATTTATATACTTAGTTTATTCCAACTAAATAAGCATTTAAGCATTTAACAATAAATCATATAACCTAAATAACTAAGAGGGTTATCATTCTCATTTAAAATAATATCGACACTAGTTCATAGCCAAAAATTTGATAAAGGTCTATGTTACCAAATAATTTATTTTCTTTTATCATTACTACAATTTATATCATTTGTGTTTAGAATTTTCATAAAAAAAACAAGAATGAAACTCTAAATATAATCATAACTTCTTTTAGAGTTATACCATGAAAAGGGGCAATAACATCACTACCTAATGACATATATATATTTATATATATATATATATATATATATATATATATATATATATATATATATATATATATATATATATATATATACCATTGACCTCATTTCAATTGAAACATGTAGCAACATATATAATAGTTATATTTCTTTTTATAACTATATTAACTCCAATATCAAAAGAAAATTCATGCAAATATAACAACACCAATAATGAAATGAAATTACACACTTGTAAAATGATTCCAACCAAACTAATCAGCCAACCTTCCATTTTAAATATACCAACCCCTTTTATATCTATGAATTTTTCATTGAAAGCTACATCAATTATTAATTCAATAAATCCAAAAATTTATACTAAATAAATAATATCTACACAACTAATGATTTCACAAGTGAACCAATGAATTACCATAAAATGTTTTATGTTTTTCATACTCATGCATAACACAACTCAATACTTATTAAACACAATTCTTAATCAATGGAAGAGTCTATCAAATATCATTGTAAATGAAAAGGACTTATTAACTCAATTAATTAACAATGATTATACACAACCATATTACTAACTAAATAATTTTATAAAAAATGAATAACTGACTAGCATGTTTGTATTGATAGTGTTCGATACTAGGTCTCATCTTAAATTTTTTAACAATACTAATATTATAGTGTTCCATTCCTAGAATCAAGTACTCTCAATATATTATATGCATGAATTTTACAAACTAGTTACACATCAAATGAGAGTAATATACTATTAATACAACTAAAATATTATTAGACTTATTCCAAATAGAATATACAAACCTCTACAACACTTCTTGTTAATAAAAATAATCCTTGTTATTTTTATAAGTCATTCCAAATAATAAGAGGCATCAAAGTCATACATATAAAATAATTAGTATAGAACTATAGTATACTTTGAAACCCAAAGATTTTCCTTAGAGTAAATCCTTATTACTATTCATAAATATGATCCATCTTAACTTAATAATAATAATAGTAACCCAAGACAAGATTCCATTTTATTTATAGTAGTGAATACCAATAACATGTTCCCACATTAAACTATAAACAAAAAATTGTATTGGTACTTGATTAAAATCTCAATATGCATGTTAATGCTAGTATTCAACCATAATTCAATATCAAGGAAAAACACTCACAAGAGTATTATATATTCATGAATATCTATTCATTTCTCATTATTATGATTGTATAACATGAATATATGTCAAATAAAATAAAATAAAATAAACATATGTATCATCCATGAAAACCATGCAATAATATCAATTGAGGATACAAAGATGAATACTAGTTTTCCTCTTGATAGTTCAAATAATGAAATGATATTTTAGTTATTACAAATACACTCAAGTACTATGAAAAAATAAATGTACATGCAAGTTACTTAGCATTACCATTGGTAGATTACTCATATTCCAAGATTTATTATAGAATGTACACATATAATAAATATGACCCATATAGTCTTCATCCACATACAACATGTCCACACAAAAAATCCATACATGTGAGTACAATGAGCCCATCCATTAGTGAGTTTGTCCCATCACCCCAACCATCAGTTAGTAGGTTAAGCAGGCACCTAACAAATAACATATAACATCCAAGCAGCACTAGTATCATTATGCAATGAAGTCAAGGGTTTTATAAGGTTTTTAAATTTAAAACTAGGCTTAATACAATATAAACTCTAAATCCTAAATAATCAAGAAGACCATTTGAAAATAAGGTGTGTAATGACCATGACCATATCAAAAACCTATAGTAATGTCATAAACAAGCTAGATTCAAATCACATCATAGATTCCCAAAAATTGCAACATTAAAATAACATTAAACAATGAATGGATAACCATCAACACCAAAAAAACCAATGGAGTCAAGAACCTTCATAGTTCACCTATACTCCATCTAAGGGTGAGGACAACTCATAGTCTCACCATCACAGTTCTAATCAACTATGTTTAAAAACACAAAATAATGGTCTATTGAGGAGTTTATTAGTTACCTCCTAACTACATACATGTTTTCTTCTATATTATGCAAAACCCAAAAAATATTCAATTTTAAACAAGAGCTTCAAAATTATGTGTTTAAAACTTAATGTAAACTAGGTGAAGCATGATAACTTCCTTGTGATATTTAATATTTTTTTTTCCTATCATACCTATTCAACATCCCATTTTTATTTTTCCATAGTTTATTTTATGAATTACCCTAATGCTTAGTGGTAGTTCCAACCTGTATAACTCATGGTTCTACCTACTATAACTCCCACTTGAAACTTTTATAAATTTCATGCATAGTTATATCAATCATGGTTTTGAGTTAAAAAAACCTTGACCCTATGCATGATTTCAAATCTCCATGAACATTCCATTGAAAACCATCAAGTGCCTTCGACACAATGAAACCCTAGTGAGAGTTTCCTTCTAATTCAACCACTCATATAACTACATGGTTTTTTAATAAACCAAAATATAATAATTTTAATATGACATCGACCTAAGTCCTTGAGAATTATGGTTGGATCAAGCTTCAACTTATGTCATGGCCCTAATAGGCCCTTTTCCCTTCATGGAATATATAAAATATCAATCAAATTGACCTTAGTCCTCTACTTGGATTTATCAAGTTATGTAAATGCATTTAGACCTAAACTAATCTTATGCACAAATTAGTATATAAAATTGTTAAGGGTCTCATGAACTTAAACATATTTTTTTAATGCTTCTAGATGTAAAATGTACCTAGTTCCATTTAAATCTCATCTCAAGTTTTTAGAATGGTCATGTTCTAAACTTAATATTAGTTGGTTGTTCAATGAGAAACAAAGCAACTTAAATCAATAAAAATAAATAACTAACAAATAATAATACTTCACAAGGAATAAACATACAAATCAAGACCATACATTGACAAAAAGAGGCTTGGGTATGACCATAATTGCATCATGACACTATTTTTACCTACATGTTTCCAACTATTTTTGCTTTTCTACATTTAAAGGAAGTAAGAAACTAAGATTAAATGGTCAAGGGTTTATACGTACCCGGATGAATTTTGCGCACCATATCCAAACATTGTAGGGACTCCTCTTTGGTTGTGGAGGATGACACCTGTAGAGAGAAATATTTAAACAAAGAGATTGTTAGATGGATATAAGGTGGACTACCAAGCAAAGGCTCGGTCCTAGAAGTGCAAAGACTTCCTTGAGGGATGACAGTCCACTTATTGATAAAGAGAATGTTGCTAGAAAGAAATAATGAAAGACTAAAGAAAATAAATAAAGGTAATGTGTACCTGTATTCTGTTGTTAGTCTGTCATAGTCACCAATGCCAGTTAGTCTGCCATCATCGGTTGGTTAAGGTTGTCGACACCGATTAGTCTATCGATGTCGGCAGGGGAAATGGTCGATGTCAGTCAGGGCAATGGCCTTGGATGGGTCTCTAGTCGATGGAATGGTCTGAAACGAGTCTGGGTCTGTGTAGTGTGGTAAGACAGTAGATAGGGTCTTTAAGAGGGACAAATGCAGGGGATATGTTGTCAGAAAAGGGGTATGGGTATGGGAAAGGCCTCTCAGCATTTTTGGGAAGAGAGTTAGGTCTGGTCTGGTTGATAGTTGGGTCTGATTGATAATACTTAGGAGTAAGAAGAAACTAATTACAAATACATTCTAAGCTACTGAAATGACATAAAAGAAGAATACTTAGCTCCTTAGCAGAGAACTAGAAGTGTAGAAGACCTATTGCTGATGTGGCTGATGTAGAAGACTTCCTACAATATTTCAATTAGGGGTGGAGTGATTGATGCAAAGTGCCTGTAGCCTATGATGCTTGGTGTGCATCTAAGAGAGAGAGAGAAAGGTCAAATACAAGGAGCTAGAGAATTAACATTCAGGTCTATGATTGATTGATCTAGTGCTATGATTTTAGCATCCCTTGGGGGAAGAGAATTTGCCTTTGAGTTGTTTTAAGCGATCGACGTTGGTGATCCCACTGGCGTCAGCTGACTAGTAACCGACGTCGGTGGCTAGAGGATGGGAAAAAGGGCTAAAATTAGCCTTTTGCCCGTTCTTCCATCTGCCGAGTTTAATTGTCATTGGAAAATGATCAAAGATGGATTAAATAAGCATGAGAGGGTTGAAATAGGTCATAAATTGGTCATAGGGTGATGGGAGGCATCCAAGGAGAGGTATCCAAGGCAGGGTGAGGTGTCATGGGTGAGGTGTCAAGGGAGGTGTTATTAATTTAAAATAAGTTATTATTTTAAATTAATAAGTGTGTGGGTTAGGAATGTGTTAGAAGTAGACCAAGGGGACTAAGGGGGAGTCGACCAAGGAGTAGACACAATTTTGGTGTCTACATTTTCCCCTTTTGTCTTGTTGGTTGTTCTAGCAAACTGGAAGACAAAAATAGGAGTAAGTTGCCCCAGGTATGGGATAAGGTCTTTTTTGTCCTATTGGTTATTCTAATGAACTACAAGACAAAAATAAGAGTTGATTGCCCTAGGTATGGGATGAGGTATCCCCCCTCAAAGTGGGAGTCGAGGGAAGGGAACCTAAAATCGGGGGCTGATTTGATAGATAGTGGGTGAAGTTTGAGTGTGAACGCTGCAATAGTTCAAATTGTGTGCATACCACTTCATGAGATGATTGGGTCAAATTATCATAGTCAAAGGTCGAGGAGTGCTAAAATCAAAATAACTGGGCCCCAGCATTTAGTCATATCTGATTGAGTTATTTGATCCAAGCTGTAGCTCCAATGGTCATCATGTTCCAAGTATCTTAGGCTCAAGAAGTACTCTTGGAAAACATGAAAATGTCACAAGTAGTGGGGATCAACTTGCTCATGATCTAATACTTGTGAGGGTCATAATGTGATGTGCAGACAATTTTGCTAACCATTCATGAGGTAGCATATATGCAATCAAAACAACTAGGGTAAAGTTGTCTCGAAAGTGGTCATGGTTTGAGGAGATAGTCGTGATCTCCAAGGTTGTTGGTCGAGTCGAGTTGAGATAGATAGTTGGTCCATTAGATGGACAGACGAAGGAATGATCGAGCTAACCTTAGAGGACCCCATGTCAACTGAGTGCTGCCTACATAGCCCTTGTTGGAAGGGCCTCAGGCCAATGTAGTTCTCCCCAAAAGGGAGGAAAAGGGTTGGTTATGGATTAGTTTTGACTAGGCTAAGTCTTGGTTAAAGGTAAAATGGCTTGTCCATCAGGTAGATGAATAAATAGATGTGGTTGAGCTAACCCTAAAAGATGTCATGTCATTTGAGTGCTGCCTACATAGCCCTTGTGTTGAGGGCCTCAGACCAATGTAGTTCAAGATGGTTGATAGGTTCGTTTGGTTAGGTTATAAATGATGAGGGTATGATGATGTTACATCCTTTTCCATATTATGTGATGGTGTATTCTATAACATTGGCTGAGGGGTCTTTCATCCCTAGCAAGTTTCCATATTGGTGATGGATGTATGCTAAAAATGAATTGAGATTATTTATGCTTCAACAAGTAGTGGTTTATGCTTGACATAAATTGTGTGGTTGATAGTTTCCATGTGTATTGGTTTCCATAGAAACTATGTGAAATGGACTATGTCATGTTGGTGGTCTGAAAATGTTTTGGTTTGGAAATGATTTGGTTGAATGTGAAAAAGGTATGGAGGAAGTGAAAAGTGCATTGCTCTTTCATTGACAAGGACCATAATGATGGCATAGATAAGGGTTTTTGCAAACAAAAGCCCCATTCATGCATTACGTCATTGACCATTGATTGTGTTAGAGAAGTAATCGAATCACTTTGACATTAAAATGAGCTCGAAATCCCTTGAGTATGTTTGGGTGATAGGTGTGATTATGTGCGATGGGAGAATAGGGGAACCTTTTTAGCAGGGATAACTTTGCCCCTTTTATAGGTGACCTTGAGAACGACTATAGACAAGTCCATGACTTAATAGTTTTGTCAGTCAGTTTTTTTTTGGTAGATTGATCGATGTGGGAAGTCTACGTGGGGATGTTGTTTTGCTTTATGGTCATGTTTTGAAGCTGATCGATGCGGGAAGCTTCTAAAAAAATGTTGTTTGTAACAATATTTAGGCATATCCATCCTTCGAGGGAGTGGTCTATATTCTACTTTGTATGTTTAAATATCTTTGAATAGCTATCCTTCAAGGGAGCAGTCTATTTATTATAGCAATTATGTAGCTGTCCTTCAAGGGAGCAGTCTACATTTATAGTTTTATGACCTTGGAATAAGCATCCTAGTTTTATATGTTTTTTTTTATTGAAATTTTGGTCATGGACTTAACTATAGAGGTTTAGAGGGTTTCCCTTTTATTAGGACAAAGCATTCATGCTTGACAAAAGGGTGGACTAATGTTTGTAGGGTTGAGGGTTGAGAGGAATAGGAATGACGATGATTGGAGGTTGCTCAAGGGATTGATCTCAAGTTAAACGTCAAGTGAATAATTACTTGACTAATAGTAGACTAGTCAAAGATGCAAGGCATTAAGGGGCTTAGGTTCTAGTCAGCCTTTGAGAGAGGATAAACGAGAAGTCCCTGATCTATGCTTGTGCATCATGATGTAAGGTCTGAGTCAATTAGGAGAAATCTTGCCCCGTTTGCTTCGTTCCAAATTGGTCACGTGTTGGTCATTGTTTGGTTGGTTGATGTTTGGTCGATGCTTGGTTGGTTGATGTTTGGTCAATGCTTGGTTGATGTTTGGTCAAGGCTTGGTTGAGGCTTGGTCGATGCTGGATGTGAAGTTGGTTAGGATGTTGTTGGCATTTGGGACAATGCCGAACATAGTTGTTGCAATCTTGGTGAAGAGTGGGCCAATAATAGCCTAGGCAGAGGATGTGCTTGGCAAGCGAGTTACCACTAAAATGTCCCCCACAAATCCTGTCATGGACTTGTTTGATGATGCGGGATGTTTCAGTGGTTGTTAGGCATTGGATAAGGAGGCCGTCGAGACCTCGCTTGTAAAGAAGTCCCCCTAACATGGTGTAGTGAGTAGTGTTCTTAATAAAAGTTCATTGTCTATTGCTAGAGAGTTGGGGTGGTATGATAGAATATGTCAAGTAGTCCATGATTCACTTATACCAAGCGTCATGTGGACTAGTGAGGTTAGGAGGAATTTCCCCCAGTGATGATGGTCGAGACATGTCCAAGATAGAAATCTTGGGTTGTGTTGGTTGAGAGGTCTTGACGAATAATGGATATGTCAAAGGTGTAGAAGTTTGGTATGTTCCTTTATTCTTCACATTTTGGGGTCTGGTGGCCACATTGATTATGTTGATTTTGAATAAAGGTTGAGGAGGTGGTTGAGGGGCCATAGTCTTGTATGGGCATCTCGATTTAGGTGAGGATGTTTGGGAGGTATGAGATGGTGTCGATAGTTGGTCAAAAATGTGGTCAAAAGAAGCCTCAACATGAGGGGCGTCCTTTGCCAGATGTTGATGGATGACAGCCTTAAGAGTGCAACAACGCTCAGTGTCATGCCCAGGTGTGCGATGATACCAACATATTTTAGTGTCATCAAACCAAGGTGGTTTTGGTTCGAGAGGTTGGTAAGGATTGATAGGTAGGAGGATGATGCTAGATGACTGCAGTAATTGATATAACATCGAATCATAAAAACCCTTTAATGGGTCTGCACTCTTCATTGTAGTAGAGGTTGACAATTTCTATTTATGAGTTGTTTGGAGGGTTTACCATGTCACCTTTTTAGTTGGTGGTATGGCCACATGTGGAGATGGCACGTTCTTGTTGGGAGGTGTTGGATGTGGGAAAAATCTTGCTAAAGTAGATGGATGTGGAACCAAAATGGATGGTAATGGTGAAGGTGGGGGAGGAGTTCTCTGTCATGGTTTAGCGGCCTTTTGTAGCTTGGTTTGAGGACTACTATTGTGGGGGGTAAGGTTCAAGTCTACCATCACTTATGGGTGAGTGAGGTTGGATGTAGGGCACAAACCAAGGGATTTAACCTATTTCAACATGGTAGATGACTGCAAGGGTTTGGATGAGGTTGCATGAGGTTTTATAGTCAGTCGTTTAAAAGATTGAGGTGAATGTGAGAGAATTGTCACCAGATCTTATTTGGTTGAAGTTGGTGAAGTGATAAGTTCTTCTCTTGATGGAGAAGGAATTGGATAATGTGGCTCTTTAGTTGGATAGAGCATAGGGATGATCATGGCTTCCTCGTGTGGCCGAGGAGTGGAAGAAGTATGATCCCCCATTGATGATAAGAAGGATGAGGGTGAGGCAGCTAGTGTTGGTGTTGTCAAGGCATCTTCCAATATGTGAGAGGTCAAGGTAGATTCTCCCACATGTGAAAGAGGTGTGGATGGAGGACTAATAGGAGAAGAAATCTCTTCTACCTATGGTGGAAAAATAGGAGAAGAAGACTCTTCTACCTATGATGGAAAAATAGGAGAAGATGGCTCTTCTACCTGTAGTGGACAGATAGATTGACTAACCTCTTTAGACTATGGGAGAGGTTGGTTAGAAATGACAGGAGAGACCATGTTTACCATGCATATATTACATTATTAGAAGTCATCAGTCATGGTCTGCACGTTGTTTTGGTTAGGCAGTGCATTTGGGTTATCCAAGACAAGATCCCCTTTATCTATCATGTCTTGGACAATGTTTTTAAAGGTTTTGCAGTTGTTTGTGTCATGGCCTTTGACATGGTGATAATTTCAAAAGTCATTTTCCATATACCATGTAGGGATAGGTTTTGAGGGGTCAAATTGGGGTGTTCAAATTTGAGGGAGATTGAGGACCCCCTGCGTGATGAGTTTGTCCAACATGGAAGCATATGATTCTCCTATTGGAGTGTATTGACGCTACATATACTATTGTTGGAATTGTTGTGATACTTTGTGATGTGGAGGGTTGAGATTGGTTAGTTGTTGATAATGATGGTGATCTAAAGACCAAAGCATTGGCCACTCCCTTGGGTTTGGAGTGGGAAGAAGTAAATTTGGACGAAGAAGGGTCATTGGATTTTGTGTTGTTATTATGCAATTTGACTCTATCTTCTTTGACCGTACAGAGTTCAAGCTTTCGGGCCATCGTGAAAGCTTCATCAAATGTGTGGAAGGTTTGAACCCGCAAGGTAGATGAGATGTGTTTGGCACATGCTCTAGAGAAGAGCACGATGAGCTTAGGTTGAGGTAAATAAAAGGAGATTTGGTTAATTAAACTTCTCCAATGGGAAACAAAATCAGCTATTAATTCATCATCAAACTGTTTGATAGAGTATAGGTCCGTGATGGAGACCTTTTTAGTTATGTTAATTGAAAAGTGGTTAAGAAAAAGTTGAGCTAGTTGGGTGAATGTGAAAAGAGAGTGACTGGTAATAGAACTATACCAGTCGAGGGCAGTGCCAAAAAGAGACATGGGAAATGTGTGTAGCAACAATGCATCATCATGCACTATAAGATAACAAGCGTGTCTAAATGCTCGTAAATGTTGTTGTGGGTCTTCCTTACTCTAAAAATGAGTAAACTTGGGGAGTTCCCACTGACTTGGATATGGTCAGATTGGGACTGAAGGATGAATGGGTTCATTATAGATTTACTCATATGAGAGAGCATTGCTTGAACTAGAAATGGATGCCTCAAGGTTAGACATCTTATCCATCAACATCTTGATTAGATCTGTTGACGGATTTGTAAGTGGGGCACCCCCTAGGTTGTAAGGTACCTGGAAGGTGTTAGGAGGGGCATATGATGTAGTTGGTTGCACTTGTATAGGTGCAACATATTGATAACTAGTCATAGGGATAGAAGTTGACATCAAGGATGGTTGTGTCATGAAGCTAGAAGGCACACCCTAGCTTGATGTCGCCAGAGGTGGTTGAATGGTGGCACTAGTAAAAGGATAGGTAGTCACTCTTGCATTTATAGGTGTAAGAGTGTGTGGAGTTGAGACAATTAAGTTCTGATAAGGTGTATAACTTGGTTGAATTAAAGAGTCTCATGTTTGGCCCTTAGTGAGATAGTGTTGGAGAGCCTTGATGTTATGGTCAAGGAATCTCTCAAAATTTTGATCCCCTTTAGGAACAATTGGAGATTGATCGGGGGTTGACTGGGTAGGAGAATATTCAGTGTCTGAAGTACACTCCATTAGGGGACTTGATGTGAAAGGTGAAGGTAGAAGTGGTTGTTGCCTTGAGTGGTCAACAAGAGTTTTGGTTTGACTACGTGTCAAAACCATTCAAGGCAAAAAAGGGTCAGGTTCTAAAAATTGTGTTTTTTCAGTTTCAAAAACTAGAATGTGTGTCTAATAGCAATAAAGTCAAGTTTTAAGCTTGCTATTTTGGAAGAAGTTTTGTTGACAATGACTGACGTTGGTGGAAAAACCAATGTCGCTGAATTAAATTGCCGATGTTGGTCAGATAACCAATGTTGGTGAAATAGGTTGCCGACGTCGATGGGAAAACCGATGTCAGTTACTGTGTGTTTCCAAAAACTAAATTTTTTTGGAAGGAAGAAGAAAGTATGAGCTATTTTTAGATCTTAGAATGCGACCTCACCAGCTCAAAAAACCAGATAGAGACAAAAAAATAGATGAAGACAAGCAAACACCAAACGTTAATTCCTAAGAATAAGTTTTAGAGTCTTGTTGGCTTATGCCTTAGAAGAGTGTGTTTGGGAAGTTGGCTTTTAGAATGGGTCCTAAAAGAAGCAGTCTAAGGTTGGTTTCAGGTTAGTTTCAGAGCTCAAAAGTTTGTATTAGGTTCCGTATGTGGTTTGGTGCTAAGGAGCAAGCTCCCCTCACTTCACAAGCCCAGAGATAAGCTATGTCACTTAGCTAGTATATACTTCCCCTAGAGTTTATACTCTGCCAGAGAACAGAGTGGGCTCTCCCCTTGGTAGTGAAGTCCAAGTAGGATTGTCAGGAAGGGTAAGGTATCTGCTAGGTGATGAAATCCTAGTCAGGCCTTGTCTCAGGTATGTTTAGATGTTTGATTTGTGATAGTGGTTTGGTCATGTAACATAAGTACACTAAGCTTTATTCATAATGTGATCTTAATTACTAGATGTGAGAGCTAAGTATGAATTCAGGAATAAATGAGATGTAATAGATTTTAATCCCAAATTGAAATATGTGTTCAGATGCAAACAAGTGAGGAAAAGGTTAAGAGTATGAATTTCACTACTCTAAGATGCAGGAAAGAAAGGTGACAAGAAGAAAAAGAAATATTCCTTTTAACTTTGCTTATGATGTCTTATCGAAAGAGATAGAAGAAAAGGATGCAAGAAGAGATTTAATGCACCTATATGAAAAGTTTTCTTTTAGAAGAAAAAGTATGAACCCAAGGAAAACTCCTAGGGTCCCATTGGGTGTGCCAGAATGTTTCCAACTATTTTCGCTTTTCTACATTCAAAGGAAGTAAGAAACTAAGATTAAATGGTCAGGGGTTTATACGTACCCGGATGAAGTTTTCGCACCGTATCCAGATGTTGTAGGGACTCCTCTTTGGCTGTGGAGGATGACACCTATAGAGAGAAATATTTAAACAAAGAGATTGTTAGATGGATATAAGGTGGACTACCAAGCAAAGGCTCGGTCCCAGAAGTGCAAAGACTTCCTTGAGGGATGACATTCCACTTATTGATAAAGAGAATATTTCTAGAAAGAAATAATGAAAGACTAAATAAAAGAAATAAATGTAATGTGTACCTATATTCTGCTGTCAATCTATCACAGTCCTTGATGCCGATTAGTCTACCATCGTTGATTGGTTAAGGTTGCCGACGCTAGTTAGTCTATCGATGTCAGTAGGGGAAATGGTTGATGTCGATTAGGGTAATGGCCTTAGATGGGTCTCTAGTCGATGGAATGGTCTGGAAGGAGTTTGGGTCTATGTAGTGTGGTAAGATAGTAGATAGGGTCTTTAGGAGGGACAAATGTAGGGGATATGTTGTCAAAAAAGGGGTATGGGTATGGGAAAGGCCTCTCAACATTTCTAAGAAGAGAGTTAGGTCTAGTCTAGTTAATAGCTAGGTCTGATTGATAATACTTAGGAGTAAGAATAAACTAATTACAAATACATTCTAAGCTACTAAAATGACATAAAAGAAGAATACTTAGCTCCTTAGCAGAGAACCAGAAGTGTAGAAGACCTATTATTGATGTGGCTAATGTAGAATACTTCTTGAAATATTTCAATCAGGGGTGGAGTGACTGATGCAGAGTGTCTGTAGCCTGTGATGCTTGGTGTGCATCTGAGAGAGAGAGAGAAAGGCCAAATACTAGGAGCCAGAGAATTAGCATTTGGGTCTATGATTGATTGATCTAGTGATGTGATTTTAGCATCCCCTAGGGGAAGAGAATTCACCTTCGGGTTGTTTTAAGCGACCGACATCGGTGATCCCGTTGGCATCGGCTAACTAGTAACTGACGTCGGTGGCTAGAGGATGGGAAAAAGGGATAAAATTAGCCTTTTACCCATTCCTCCGTCTGCTAAGTTTAATTGTCATTGGAAAATGGTTGAAGGTGGATTAAATAAGCGCGAGAGGGTTGAAATAGGTCATAAATTGGTCATAGGGTGATGGGAGGCATCCAAGGAGAGGTATCCAAGGCGGGGTGAGGTGTCATGGGTGAGGTGTCAAGGGAGGTGTTATTAATTTAAAATAAGTTATTATTTTAAATTAATAAGTGTGTGGGTTAGGAATGTGTTAGAAGTGGACCAAGGGGAGCAAGGGGGAGTCGACCAAGGAGTAGACACAATTTTGGTGTCTACACTACATATTCCATTTTTTCCACTACCCACCAACTTTCGATACCAACCTAGCTCATTAAGATAAAACCTACAAGCATGGCCACAAAGAGATCATCAATATCTAACATCATGTGATAATTTTATTAATAATAAAAAATTATAATGATTAATAAAATTTATTAAAATAAATACATCAATAATAGTGATACTAATTTTTTTAAATAATCATAATGTCCATAATAATGCCAATATAACATCGAAAATCAAAGTAATAATAAGGATCATAAGTCTAGGTAATTGAGGTCATGACAAATGTGTGATAAACAAATACATATAATGCCCTAGCTTATGACATGGAAAATATGGATCATGTAGGATATTTTTGTAATTTAGACCTTTGATGATACTTTCCTATACTTGATATGGAAATCAAGCAGATTTGATTACTTGAATGGTTAATTGAGTGCTCTTGGTAAGATACTTTATGAGTTATAAGTATTTATTAGGTGAGGAATGAATGAGGGTTTATATTGTATATATAATAATCCATTTTAGTAATATATTAAACTAAAGCACTTATTCCATCCTTAAGGATACATTTCATTTGAAAACTGGATGACTTTTGGGCACTAAACACTTAGTTGGAGTAGGGACACTTACATCAAAATAGGCATTTGGTTAAAACACAAGTGCTTGGGAAGATAAAAAATATGTATAGATCCAAAACTGGTAGAGAAGGATAATGATTAGATTTAGATAATTTTACATAGTATAGAAGACCTGATCATTAGACTAATAGTGGAAAAACTTTGAGATAATCAGTTTCTCACATAGAGATAGTGAACCCAATCCTTTTAGTAGTACAAGACTGAGGTGATATATATAATTCAAATTTAATGTTTACACCCCCCCTAATTTAATCTCATAATGAAATTTTTAGTTTGAAGGAAATAAATGCATACCTAGGTGTGTATAACACACCTTGCCTTTGTGTGAGTCCAATTTTAGTTATTTTTTTGTGACTGAATTGTAACCAAGACCATATTATAATATATAATCAGTGTATATAATATGGAATTGAAATCATTTGAAATTATTGAAAGTAAAGAGAGTAAGTTTAGGATTACACTTGTGTATCAACATAACTATCTTGCTTTTTAGAAATTCAATCTAAAGAAATGCTTTATTATGAAGCTTTGAAGCTAATATTAGGAAAATATGGAGAATTTCAAGTGGAAATATAGAGAGATATTGGAGGACACATGCTTTCAAACTGGGTGAAAAGGTGAGTTTACGCATGACCATTAAGCTTATCTCAATCATGTAACCCAATCATACTTCTAAACTAGCAAATGTGAGTGATCCAAAAATTGCACTATATATTTAATGAGGGTGGATGATTTAATCACTCCATCCTATAAATATTTTGAATTTATATGATTTAATCAATTATAACATATAAACTTTGGTAATATTGAATGATTTAATCACCTCAACCTTGCAATAAAATGAACCAATTACTATAGTAGATTGGATCAATAAATTCTATAAAAGTCCATACTAGGTACGATAACACTCAATAATAGTATTTTAAATCTAAAAATGCATTTGATATTACAAATTTAGATGCTCTTTGCATGGCATATGCACTTAATATATGTTTCAAATTGAAACCTAGGTATTATAATGGTGCAAATATATATAATGCTACCAAAAAAGTGTATTTAAATAATATAACTATGAATTTTGTCAAACTTAATTTTTTTTTGCAAGAGTGGAAGAAATGTCCCCATACCATGCCCCCACCAAATCTATAGAATTTGATAATTGGTGTAATTGTGGAGAACATGTTTTCATAAAATGCTCCCAATGTAATCTAAAACTATGAAAATGTGGAAGTCATGCCTCTATGACATTCCCCCAATGATATTCCCCACTTTTAGGTGAGGGTAAGTATAAATTTCTAGTTACCTTACCTCAAAAGGATAATATAACTATATAAACTATTATGGATCAACTAGCTCATATACAAGGAATATGTCTAAGTAGATATATCAATGAGGTACATAGTATATGATCACATGAAGTCCTAATATGCATAATATAAATCATGGTAATGTCTAAAGATTAACAATATCAGATCAAAAAGCAATAAATAACACATATAAGAGCACTCAAAATAAAAACAAAATGCAATGGTCCAAGGAGACCTCATACAAGGGGAATATTCAAATACCTCAGAATCTAAGGAACATGACTTAGTCAAATTCCCACAAAGAATATAATGACATGTTCAAATTTCCTTATAAAATAAGTAATGATGTATTTAAAAGTCAACATAGGAAAACATAGGCATGAGGGCCATAAGTAATGGATCATATTCAAATTCTCAAACAAGTAATAAAATTAAAGACAATAAAAATAAAGGAAAGACATTCAAGGACTTAAAGAAAAGAAAGCATGGAATCATAAGCAACTAGTATAAACATATCATGCTAGTCCTTGAATATATGTGTTAGCAAAAAAAATATGTACATAGCATATCAAGTACACTATAAAAGAGTTTAAGCATTAATAAAGGTATGTGTAAGTATTTAATCTTAAACATGATAATGGAAAATAATCATAGAATAATATAACCTAGGTGTATCATAATCAAGGAAGAGGATTTCCCCAATGTAATAATCATGTGAGTAGAAAGAAGGACTAACATCTGTTTGTACATATATCATGTACCTAGGTATTATTGATTCACACTCGAAAGATTCATGAAACATATGTGTATATATATAAATAAATGGTATGTTATCTACCAACATGGAACTGACAACATAGATTCCAAGGAGAATAGAAAACATTGAAATGCTAAATATTTTTTTATTTTTTATATTTTTATAATATTTATCAAGACATGACTATCCTATGATCTCATATAATGGATGGTCATAGGTATCTCCCACTCAAAATCTAGTGCAATAAGCTATTAGTACTACTAAGAAGCATGCATAAGTGTAACAATTGGCATTATAGGATATATGATGTGTTGTATATGTATAATAGGACTCTATGGTTATGAGTTAATAATAGAAAGAATTGGGGGTTGTAAAACTCATCATCGATTTATTTTTGGTTTCTTTGAAATAGTAAAAATAGTAACATGTTTTATTTCTTTAGGTAACTAAATATGTGGTGTAGTAGTAGATGAGGATCCTATGGAATCCACTATGTATCTCTAATGAAATTATCTCTAAAGTACTAGCTACCTAAGAAATGGGATTGATTATTTCTTACCATTTCATGGAGGTTAAACCTAATTAGGTCTGATAACTAACTTCCTAGGTATAAAATTATTATTTTCAAGTGGATACTCATATGGAATTTTGGAAATTATAACTACCCTATTGGTATGAATGTATTTGACACACCCATGCACTATAAAAGGTACAACACATAGTTTATGTATCCAATTTTATCCCAACAACATATTAAATAATCCTATGTATGGTGTAACTAATAATGTAGTGACCATATATGCTACGTCAACCTATAAAGATAAGTCGATCTCACTAAAGATTTACTATGAGGTTATATCAAATGTTTTGACTAATTTGGTCAAAATTTGTAAATCATCATGTGTATATACAAAATATGTAAGTAAATTCATGGTGAAAACATTATCATTGGCACTAGTATAAATAATAACACTATATATAGGCTAGTGGTTAAAGTGTGTTCTAATAAATAGTGAATGAAGACCTGATTCATCATCCATAATCTCACTATCATCAAAAGTAATAAAAGGTATCTAAATCATGAAAGGTGTATGTCATGTATAAGTATAAATAATACCATATAATGGGTTCCTAAAATTTTTTGGAGGATGTACGTTATATGTCAATTTCACTTCTAGTTTTTTCTTAGAATGGTCCTAAAAATGCTTGTTAAATATTTTCTATTTTTTGTGATTACCAAGTTATGAACCTGATTCCCTTAGAGAATAATCAAATGTATTTTTATAGTCATAGATAAGTTCTTGTATATTACACTTATATTTAACCCTAAAATTTAGATATGGGGAATCTAGGGTTAAAGGGGTAGAGATAGTCTAGGCACAAAGATGGTAGACTATAACTAAATCAAGCCAATTATTTGAAAAAGTTAGATAAACATATATTGAATTTATAATGCTAAGATATGCTAAAATGGAAAGTAAAACTATTATATATATTATAATGATAATTTAAATAAGATACTTAGCTAGTTATGATGATAATATATATGTAGATCTAAAACAAGTAGAAAGTATAAAGTAGACTAGATCAGTCACTTGATTTTATAAATTATACCTATATAGCCTTGGACACTTGTGTTGACCTAGGATAATATTTTTGACACTAATGTCTAACATGGACATAGGTGTATAGTATGGAATATCTTATGAAACTAGGTGTGATCACCTAGATTATTCTAGGTTCTTTGTCATCTTCACTCTAGTGTATTCAGAACTAGGCTATTGACTATCTCTCCTTGTCAAATAATAAAACCCTAGTTCTTCATCTTCATAGTGGTTGTGGGAAAAATGTTTTAATATGAATATGGTGTTGAGTTTCCAAAAATAACCCTATATTAATGAGTGTTGCCTACATAAACAATACTCTAAAGAGGGTATCAGACTAATGTGTTCTCCCTTATGTGTTATATTGTGTGTGTATAAGGATGCAATGTGTGACAAGTAAGTAAATAGAGTGACCTAGATTCTAACTTGGAAAATGTATCTCATGGGATTCTCCTTCATTATTTTAGACCTATAGATGTGTTTTCCCTATGATTAATATTTGAATATGGGAAATGGGGAAGATTTGCTCACTTGAGTGCTTGATTTAATGTTTTTTATAAATTGACTTTTGAGAGGTAATAAGTTGTTAGGTGAGGAATGAATGAGGATTGATCTTGTATTTATACCAGTCCTTTTTTATAATATTTCACACTAAATCACATAATCCAAGCATAGTAATATGTTTCATTTGTAAATTTTATGACTTCATGGCATTGGAAATTTGGATTAAAATGTGACCCTAGCATCAACATAGCATCTGACTAAGATGTAAGTATTTAGAAAGTTGGAAAATAGGTATAGGTCTAAATCTTGTAAAGACATAAGATAAGTAGTTTTATAGTATTATATGTATGATATAAGGTATAAGTCATAATTATAACATTGGTAAGAATAAAATATAAGCAATAGGCACAAAGAGATAGTGTATGTGAGCCTTTCAGTAGTGGGAAGGTTTAGAAGCTAAAGGTACATCCATGATATGCATTTACAAAGTGTACAAGATTGAGGTAATATATAAGTTAAAAATAGTTTCTACATTTAACCCCCCTTTAATCTAGTAATTAAATTTATATTTTAAAGGAAAATAAATGCATACCTAGGTGTGTATAATATACATTGTCTTTATGTGAATCTAACTTGAGTTTTTTGTTGGTGACTAAATTGCAACCAAGAACATGTTATAATATATAATTAGTGTATATAATTTGAAATTAAGATCATTTTCAATGATTGAAAGTAAGAAGAGAAAGGTTTCAGATTACACCTATGCATTTATAAAACATGACACTTATGTTGGTCCATAGATGTATGATTGGGATGCAAGTGTCCAATTAGCTAGAAAATAAGCACAAGTCCAAAAAATTTAAAGTTGTAATATGAGAAGGTTTACAACATTATATAAAATATAGAAGTCTTGGGTCATCAAAATAACTTTGATCAGACTAAGAGATAAGAAATTAGGTACATATAGATAGTGTATGTAAGCTTTTGATAGTGGGAAATGTTTAAAATTTAAGGTACATCCATGATATGTATTTTCTAAGAGTAAAAAACTGAGGTTATATATAATTTCAAAATAATCTCTACATTACCCCGTTAATAGAGTAATTAAATTGTAAGTTTAAAGGAGAATAAATACATACTTAGGTGTGTATAACACACCCTGCATTTGATTGA
Source organism: Torreya grandis (assembly GCA_037957365.1). Classification (NCBI taxonomy): domain Eukaryota; kingdom Viridiplantae; phylum Streptophyta; class Pinopsida; order Cupressales; family Taxaceae; genus Torreya; species Torreya grandis. Next base: position 52,758 of record JARHVA010001781.1, read on the forward strand.
GTCCCACTTGAGTGATTTGATGGTGATTTTTGGTTATCTTATCCTTAGTTTCACTCAAATAAGTAATAGTCACATGCCTATAATAAATAATAAACTAAAAATCTATCACACTGGCATATCATGTGAGGAATGACCTCATATAATCACTTAATGCATGAATACAAGACCGGTTCCCATCGATTCTACCACACAGTGGTGGACAGACTCAATTTTTTTTATGTTTAGGAACTTGGGTTAGATATATTACCATTTTTATTAGTCATAATAGAGTTACCATTTTAATCATTCAACACATTCTATGTTCTTCTAATAAATGCCATATAAATAGATTAACACATCAACATCCATAAATAATAGTAATTCTATTCATTTCATTGAAGAAGATTACAAATGTATCTCAACAAATTATCTGTCCATTTACACACATCTATCTGACAAATAGCTCATAAAAAAAACTAAGGGGATTCTACATAAAACCAACCCCTTCTTAGGTTACATCATAAATATAAATAAAGATGACAAGCTAATGACTCTTTCATAAAAATAAGGCATGATAATTCATTAAAAATAAGTCCTTTTAACTTGGCCCTTACAACCCCTATATACTCTCTCTATGCTAGATATATGTGGTCATGCTTCTCCTATCTCTCAAACTAGTGCTAAATTATCACATGGCTAGTCTTTGATGCTTTTATGAACTAATTTATAACCATATTTGATTCTTACACCCTTTTCCTAGTCTAGAACTTTTATGATTCCTATATATTATGTTCCTTACTCTCTATTTCCTTGTCTTTCATAACTCCCTCTTTCATGCTAAGGTCATTTGTGTCATTATTTCATGCCTCTCTTCCATGCCATTATATTCCACACCATTCTCTTTTATGCCAAGGTCTTCCATTATGTTCTTACACCCTTGATTTTTTGTGACATGGCTATAAAATACTTAGAATGTAAATCTTAAAAAAATTGGGGTCTAATAACAACACTTACTAAATTGATAGTCCATCCCAAACTATGTTGCATCCTCAGATAAAAAACTTGGGACCCTCCTGATATACTTGACACTGCTCATCTCATTGGTTGAGGACTATATAAAGATTGGAAGTAATGACTTTCACATTTCCTCTCAATCATTTCATCTACTTAGGTTGTTTTATAAAATCAACTGCTTGATCCACAAAAGTTCAAATTGAGAAGTGGTAGCCTTGTGGCCATCCTAAAGTGACCTAAATTCCACCAAAACTTGTCCTTAGAGTGCTAAGAATTTAACATTAAGCTCTTGATTATGGGTGCTTATTTTTCTTAGTTATTCTACATCCTTGAACACTTTCATGTACTAGTCTCTATCCTTGATGTTGATTTCATTCTCAGCTAATCATTTACTTTGTTACTCTTTAGGTTACAGTCCCACTTCTTAAATTTTACTCGATCACACCAAGTTTACAAAAACCCCATAAATGATGGTAATAGTGGTGCCTAATTTATTCAAAAAGGTTCAATAGACATCCATGACCTCTATAAATTGATCTATTTACCATAAATTCTACTACTAAGGATTCACATATTTTTTGCATTTATTGAACAAAAGTTACATGAGCATATCTAATTTATTGATGGTGTCACTAGTTATAGGTATACCATCTACAAGTGTTGGCTCACTCTTAAAAATTGTTTGATAAATGCCTAATGTCCTTAGTCAAGATGACTCAGCCACATATTATTTTTTATTGAGCACTTCAACTTCTTCTTCAAGCTTGCACCATTTCTCATTATCTTATTTGTATATGTGAACAACCTCCCATTGGTTATGGTGAAGCTTGACAACATCATTTCTATGGATAAATTTTTGATTAGAAACCTCTAGGGTAAAATTTATTAGGGTTGTGCCTACTTGAGCTATAGAGTATTTAAAGGGCTCCACCCAAAGCATGTTTAGAAAATCTACCACCTCTAGGCTTATATTAGTGTTGGCCTTTGGGAACTCAAATTGACCATCATTTTTTACATCCATAAAAAATATAACTTGTGATGAGTTTGTATAATAGAATCATGTTCAAGGAAGTAATCCCACATATACAATTGATCATCATAAACATCTTATTGGAATAGGGTGAAATAAGGAAGGTCATCATTACACACATTTGTCTATTGCTTCTACTTTATTTCATTCATAGGTTCCTTTCCCTTTTTGGGGTCGTATTCTAGATATATAATTTTGGTTTTTTTTCCCATTGTTCACTAGAGTTGATGACAAGGTGATATGTGTTGAGGGCTTCCCCTATTCATATTTATTCCCTAAAATGCTTTGGACTTTGAGTGTTCATCTGTTTCTCCTTAGTATTAGGTTATTCTTTATTAAGATCAAGGGTGGGCTCATTTTTAGGATGTGCTTCTGGAGATGCTTCATGTAATTCAAGAATCAACACTATGGGTGCCAAAAGTTTTTGATCTAATTAGATAATTGATTATGATGTAATAATGTCATCATGTTGTTTATAAAGAAACCATTGGGTTCTTGTTGGTGATTAGGCTTGCATTTTCCATTTAGGGGAAGACCTAAGATATTCAAGTTCCTTGTTAGAATGGAGGCCTTAAGTCTTAGTATTTTTTACTTATTACATGCCTTTCATCTTATTCCTATTTTTTAAGGGGGGATAAGTTATTTCTCTAGCTAATGGCTTCTTTATGTTTTCCTTAGTGGCCTAAGCATATAGTAAACCAACTATATTTTTCCTTGAATGATTATCCTGAATGGATTGATATCAATTTTACCTAATTCATGTCATTTTGCATATGTTTCCCTTCCAAAATAGACATAAAGATTATGAAGAGTTTGAATCTTAATGTCAATCTTATCAACATCAATATTCACTAGGTGTGCATCCATAATGTGATTAACAAAATCCATGAAATATTTGGAAGTGAAAGTATAACACAAACTCATATCCCAACAAGTTATCAATGGTTTCCAAATAATTTTGTACAAGTTAATAATGTTGCTTAACAAAAAATGTGACATAGCTTCCCATATGTGTATTAAAATCCTTGGGCACACAACATTCATTTCTAAAGTCTTCCTTCATCCCCTCATACCAACCTTTCATATTTGCCTTGTAGAGGGTGTGATTATGCTAGAACATGCAAATTATTTGAACCTATTGGTTGGGGAATTATGTTATGGTGGATAAACCCACTTTAGGTTTTTTATCAAAATACTCCAAGATGTCAATCTCATAAAAAACAAGTAGAAATAGAATTGTGCCCCAGGGAAACTTGTGATTGGGTAGTTGATGCCCCTTCACAACATCTTCAATTCTCTTAGTAAATAATTGAGAATAATTTTACTTTCTCCCCTTGGCCATTTTGATTGAAACATAGAGGTGGGTTGTATCCACCTCTTTCCATTATCCACACCCCATAGTTTGGTCATGTCCAAGTAGATGGATACTTGAATGTCAAGATTTGTAAGATCTGTAATATATATGGCATGACCTTCTTTACTATACTTCAACACCTTCACTATATTTTCAATCATAATTTGATCATTAAGATCTATATTGGCATTATCCCCTAAATAGAGTAACCTAGTTACTTTTTTAATCTGTTGAGGGTTAATCATCATTATGTGCCCTTCAAATTAGATATAATCCTCACAAATGTGTTAAATTAAGAACTAAACTACCTCTTAAGGTTTTCAAAAGTATGGAAATTCTAAAATTTGGAGGATGCCCACATCCTCTAGAAAATTATAATTTGTGAGATCGTAAGTGATCTCATTTCTTGTGTTCTGGTGCTCAACCCAGTAATTAGGTTACAAGTCTCCCTCATTACTAGATTAATGATGATTGTAATCAAGGACGTGAAAAGTGGAAACATTGGATTCCTGATTGTCTATGTGAGAACATATGTTAGGGTATTACATTTATTAAATTAGAATTTGTGGTAGAGGTGATGTTATTAATACCTTCTTTGTTATGCATGCCATCTCTAGTGCTTGCTTATTATATGTTTCATCTACCAGTTATGCCAAGTGTTCAACTTATACACTATGTACACTATAAATTTATTTATAGATAAAAATAAGACTCCCTTCTTTTTCACCCTCATGCTCCTTTATTTTTAGGAATAGTTGGTAGTGGATTTCTTCTCCTACCTTTTTACTTTGGATGCATCATCAACTGTGGTCCCCATAGGTTAATGCGTAGCTAACCAATTCTACTAAATGAATACATTTTTTACCTTATTTTCAAACCTATATAAATTTGGCCTTCATTATTTAACCTAACCTCCTCCAATGGTAGATGTAAGTCTGCATCCTACAACTCTCTCTCACATGCTCCTATAGACATTTTTCCACTCTTATTTTATTAAATGCATGTCACCTCAATCTCTACTTAACTTTTACCAATAATACTTTATAGATGCCTTATTCACTACTTATTTATGTTTTTTTGAGATATAAAATTGTTAATATTTCAATATTAAAAATGAAAATGAGAGGCCTCAAGGTCTTTTATAGGTGGACTAATTTTTTATATTAACTACCCTCCATGTCATCATCCATCACTTCAATCATTAATGCCTCAAACATCATGCCTTGGCACCTATTTGATATGTTTTCCTTTAAGCCATTATGTCATTAATAAATCAATGTGCAATCCTTCCTTTGAGAGTTGTTTCACCTTTGCCATACTGCATGCCAACTTTAAAATTTAAAATTTCCATTTCTATTCATGGAAACCACCTTTTCCATTTTAAAAATTTGTATAATGACATTTACTTTACCATATTCATTCCAAATTCTTAGGTCATGTGCCTATCATTATATACCTTATTTTCATGCCATAACTTACATGCCTTTATCATGTGACACATCTTGCACACCTCATTATCCTGATCTTTTATTTGATCACATACAATTCCTCCCAACATTTCATTTATATGTTTTAGCCTAATTATCTTATCCACATTTAAATTTACCCCATGTTAAAATATGTGTGTGGTCTACCAAAACATAATTTAATGAGATCCATTTGTCAAGAAAGTGATAAGTGGTAGATTTTTAAATACCAAAGATCACTAAATATGTTAAAATCAAACTACAAAAGGCACGTAACCAATGTCATGCTTATTTGAAAAAAAACTAAGTCCTAAGCTGCTCTATTAGCATACACCTTATTTGTAAAATTAAAATAGTTACATATAATGCTAGGGTTGGAATCAACTACCATTAAAATATCTTGGAAGGAATTGAAACTTTTAATATTTTTAACTTGTAGGTGCTTATTGGTTAGATATCATGAATAATTAATAAACCATTCCACCAGATCCATATTTTACCTAGATGGCATGAAAATTTAGAATCATAGACCAAGACATGCATCCTAGGATGAAATTTTTTGGCTTGGATATGTTGGCCATGCTAGGATTTTTGGTTTTGCTTATCAACCCCATAACTCAAGTGTGTGAGAATACATGCTTCATCTAATTGAAGAAGAGTGTCTAGTTGAGTTTGTTATAGATTATTATCCATCTAATTTACATACATGTGTAATACAAAATGAAGGCATAAGTAATTCCACTAGAAAAACTACTTTAGTGCCAAAATTAAGGTTAAAAGAAGTACTCTTGTTCTACCTTTTATACATGGTTCAATAAGCCCATAAGAATGCTAACACATGATCATCCCAATCAGTGAAACTAATATTATAAATATTGGTTAGTGTATTAATAAGGACCTTATTTGAGGCCTTAGCTATGCCATTATCTTGAGGGTGGTATGGTGTGGTCTTATGGTGCACAATAATGAATTTAGCTAAGAGGATGAACATCATTACATTGATAAAGTGAGTGCCATAATATTTGGTTAGACTTAATGGGAATACATATCATGTGATGATATGTTACCATATAAATTTATAAATAATAGTAGTATTAAAATCCCTTGTGGGATCTATTTCAACCCAACGGGTGAGATATTCCATGGTAGTAATGATATAGCACATGTTATTTTATCTTGAAATAGGTTAAACAAGGCTAACAAAATCAATAACCCATTTTTCAAATGGTTCATGAGTAAACACCAGATGAAGGGGCATGTCATATTTTTAGTTTTTTTTTTGTATACATGTTGATAGATATCACTTTAGCATGCATAACCTTTGTCATCTTTAAATAATTTGGGCCATCATAACCCAACTAGTAGAACCTTTATTATTGTTACATCACTAACATAATGTCCTATTACAACAACCTCATAGACTTCCTAAATAACTTCAATACACTCATGTTGTATTATTTTCCTTCATAATACCTCATCACATCCTAGTTTATAAAGGTGTCCTATAATAAGATGGAAGGGAGTAGTGTAAAAAACTAGTTATTACTTCTCTTGGGTGTTAAAGTGGTCTGGCATTGAGCTTTTTGTAATAAAAATAGAAATTTCCTCCTATTCTTTAGGCACACATGTAACTTGAAAGAGTTTCACATCTATAAAATCATATTCTATTACATTTGGTGGTTTACCATTTTGAATTGGTGAAAGGTGGTTTTAGCCAAAATTAATTTTTCTTGGTTTCACAACCACAAAGAACTAAAACTTTTGAAAGAGGAAAATACACTAGTATATGTGTCCATGTAATACTAGATTATTGACCAAATAATTGAGAGATTCATGATATATATATATATATATATATATATATATATATATATATATATATATATATAAGATAAATAGGGTGGCCAATAAGTATTAGTGAAACTTCAAGATTGCATAAACCATGGATAGAGCCTCATTGTCTATATTAGAGAATTTTCATTTAGTTAGTGTGAAATTTTAGCTATAAAATTAAATAGGATGATCAATTTTTCATTCAACAGGTTGTGAAAATATGGAGCCCACTACCATGCCTGAAGCTTCAACATGAAAATGAAAATTTTGGGTCTAGTTCAAGAACTAAATAAGGGGTGCATTCACCAATTTTTTCTAAGAGCCTCAAATGCTTGTTGATGTTTGACACTCCATAGGAATAGGATATTTTGTATGAGTAATTCTTCCATCAAAGCTTCTATGTTAGCATAACCATGAATGAACTTATGATAATACCCCATGTGACCTAAAAAGGTGTGGAACTTGTTCTGAGTGGTTGAAGTTGGGAGTCGGACAATAATCACAATCTTAGCTGGATCCACTAGTATTCCATCTCGGTAAATTATGTGTCCTAGAAAGATCCTAAATACCGTGGAAAAGATGCCATTTTTAAGATTTAAAGAAATTTAAAGTTGATAGGATCACTCGAGCATGAGGTGAAAATTATCATAGTGGTCATTCACTAAACCATACATAGTCTAGTCATCAAGGTACACTTGAAGGAAATTATGGATGAAATAATTAAAGGATTCCACCATAATTCATGAGAACACTACTGGTATATTATTTATTCCAAAAAGCATAACTTTATACATAAAATAACCCCATTTAGTTGCAAAATTTTTTTTGGCCTTATCTTCCTCAACAATTTGTAATTGATGGTATCCATAAAATATATTACTAAAGGTATATGTTTTACATCTAGCAATGCCTTCTAAAATCTCCTTTGTGAATGGCATTAAGAAAAGGCCAGCTACATATAACACACTAATTTTCTTATAATATATGTAAATGTGAATTGGACCATACTTATTTTTTTTTATCAACATAGGATTAACCCACTTAGATTCATCTATCTGAGTAATAACTCCAACATATAACATACTATCATTTTATTTTTTAACTCAAGAACATAGACTAGGGTTTATTTAACATGGTAATTTCCTTAATGATTGAGTGCCTTCAACCAAGTTAATATGCATTTTTCCAAATTATGGATGTAATCCCTTCATTTATGTGTAATTATTTGGGAAAGTAACCTGATATTCTTGCAATAATTCAAAGAGTTTATTAACTCAACTTAGACCAATAATTTCTTGTAGTGGATAATTCAGGCACATTTTCCATCCCAATATTATGTTGAATTATTTAGAGTGGTGTAGAATACAATTTCTAATTAAAATACATAGTATCCTTGATTTCACATGCCCCATAATTTATATGTAGGTGTAATCTGTCAAAAGTTAGTTTTGACATATCAGAGTTTATAACCTCATCGACTTAATACATGAACTTTTACTTTCCCTTTTGTATCTATTCTGGATAGACACATTCATATTGAAATTCATAATCTAACATAATCAAGTTTTGAGTAATAGGTTCTTGTAATATCACCAAGTTCTCTTTAGGTATACCATGCATGTGACATATGTGATCTTAAACCAGTGGTTGATCTCCTAAAACTACTTGATGGATCAATTATAAGGAAAATTTTAAATCTATTCAAGGAGAAGAAAATGAAAATGTTGTAAGCATACCATGTATAATTTACTACCAAGTATCTATTTCCTTATGGTTTTATTGATGTATGTAACACACTCTATCTTAGGAATGTAGAGTACCATGAAATGCATGAAAATATAAGGATTTTGGTAAAAATGTTTATTTATCATTTTAAAGTCTTTCATAAGCTATTATATGGTCTTCTAGATAATAAATACCATCATAACTCAAGGTGGCATAACTATAGTTATCATGGTGGAAGTGATAATGTATGGTGACATATACTTGTTATCATGTATTGATGAGTACACCACCATCTAGAAACTACTATTTGAAACAAAAAAGTTGAGCATGTGCAATTGTTCATCATCAATATCCTCATCAACATCAATGGTTTCCACAAATGGAAGTCTTTAGTCATTATTTAGAGGAATAACCATGTGTTGAGTGTCATTATCAAAGCTAATATAACATTTTTTGAATGGTAAGTCAACATTATTATCATAAAATAAGGTCTACCCAAGATATCAGGAAAGTCATGAACTTCAACAAGCTCAATCACTTCAAAATTACACTTAAATATAACACCCTATATTTTGATAGTAGAAAATAATGCCTATGGGCAGTGCACGAGCCTTATTATCTATGAACAAAATAGGTGGGGAAAGATATAAATTTAGGCTTCCCATATTTTGGGATGAATATTTTGTTAGAACATTAACCTCTATGCCAATTTCCACCAGGATATCATAAATCACCCAACCATCATTGGATGTATTTACAAGGACCTCTTTGTCACATTCTAGATTTAGTTGAATATGAGTCTCTTATCATTACACATTGTTAAAATAAAAATCCTCTAAAGGCTTTTTTATTTGTTATCATAACTAATTATTTGGGAGGGGATTATTTACTCACTAAGGAATAGTTTTCAAAACTCTTAAAATTCATCATGCATTAAATCCATTTGTACCATAATGTTTTACACCTCGACATGCATGGTAGCACCTTATCCTTTAAGAATTTAATTTCACCTTAAAGATCTCATACCAAGTCCATTATGTCAAGTAACAATTATTTTTGATGTTGGAAATCTAGATAGTGTTGTGCATGAGTTTCTACATGCTGAACATTTTTAACAAGTGGATTTGGAATAGGTTAGGAGTGAGTACCACTTTGAGTAATGATACTGACCTTGGGTATAATGGGTAGAGTGGTAGGTTGAAGTCTCGATTAAGAATTTAGAGTTTTTATAACATGTACCATTCTATTTTCTTTCTCATTCCATTCATTGATCAAAGAAGCATACAAGTCTAGGCATCTTTCTAGTCGATGCTCAGTTTTACAAAAGTTACAAATAAGATAGATTATGCAATTTCACTAGTAGTGGTTTCAAGATACACACTTATAACATGTCATAGGTAGAAATTGACCACATCCTTTTCTATTTACATTCCATATACATCTAAATAATTAACTCCCATCAATATATTATGTGTTAGATATAAAATATTGGCATGTACCTCATGTGTGTGTTTCATGAATTCAATTGATGGCCTAAAAATCATTAGTATCACAAGTATATACATCATATATTTTATATTATAGTGACACTTTAGCTTAGGTGTAACACTAAAGAAATAGACTACTTACATCATGGTATTATTTTTAAATATCTTAGGATAGTTTTAATATAACAAAAAAATTTCTTCCTGGATAATTATTCCTATTATGACCCTCCAATTCACATTCAACACACCATAGGCTGATGCAAGTGTCATGAGCATTATTATCAATAAGATTATCTATCTAAGAATCAATATCAAAAATTTGATCCTTTATAAATGTGTTTATTCATGTGTTTATACTTACCACAAATTTGATGTGGAGAGTATCTTACAGTGTCACACACATATCAATAAAGGTATTATAGGATAAGGCTTATCAAAAAGGGATTAATAACCCTCGTACAAACCATTGAGCATGTTTCATAGGATTAATTTCAAAATATAGCTTTGAAATAAGGGTTTTAAATTAATAATAATATGTGAACACACTCTTAATGATCTCATGCTTAATATCTTTTAAAGTAGAAATACTTTATTTCTCAAACTTACAGATATAAAATTCCTAGAGAAAATGAACCTTCAACATTTCATAATTTACAACAATTTTTTAGGATAAAAATTTTGATACCATTTGTGTGCATGATACAATAGGTTGGTGGAAAATTATTTTAAATTTTTATTAGTATAAACAATTCCCCACACCTATAAAATGAGTTCACACTTGTGAACATGTTCAACTACATTATCGACACCTCAATACTTAGAAATATGAAGTGTCATCTCATAGTTTATTATAGGCATATTGGGTGGTTTTAGTAGTCCCTATGGTGGAAATAATATATTTACCATTTAACCCTATGTTGGATGTTCACCAATTTCTCCCAATCCACCTCCTCATCCTATTTCACCTCTAATAGAACCACCATTAATATTGCCTCCCACAACTCTTGTAGAAATAGGAGTACTTGATATATTGGGCACTAAGGGAGGTTGACTAGTTAGAGTTAGGCCTATATTTTTACCAATAATATTTGGTCCACTCAACATTTTAAGGTGAGCCATATGTATTACTAGAATGTAAAGGTAAATTTTAATGGTAAATTACTACTTTGAACTTGTAATCCTAGAGTTTCTTTTATAGAATTAGTTTTAGACTCGACTCCAAATTCCACACTATCAGTATCCAAATTTATTAAAAAAATTTCATCAAAATAAAATGAATGAGAATAATATATGGGGGGATTTTTCCTATTTGGATTGGGTTTTTCTATCATCAATACTTTTCATGTTTCTTCCATGTGAACTTGTGCTACTGAAGGGTGCATACATATGGTTAATAAGTACTCACTATGCCTTTCCACCTTCCTAAAAATTCTCATGGAACTTATAGTATCTCTCATTTACCATTGGGATTTATACCTCTCATGGCCTTACACCTAGACTCATCATACTTATGCTTCTTTTGTTCTCATTGATTGACCTACATGCTAAACTACCAATCCCATATCAATGTATACCCCTCCATTTCACCACTAGTCACACTGCTCATACACGAGAGATTTTATCCATCCATGGGGAAGTTATTAAGTATAAATTAAAACATAATTTTATTAATTTATAATGTAAATTATCTTAGATACGTTCTTTATGTTTCCTTTAAGAAATTGAACTATCTTTCCTCTAGACAAGAATATGTAGAGACAATGTATTTCAATATGTAGCTATTGAGTGTTTCTTTCCACCAAATGTCCACCACATGTCTCTAAGTAATTTTAAAATTTTATAATTATGTTTGATGCTTTGATAACCAAAAAACATTTTATCTATAGTTTATTGAGTATTCTTGCATATATGCCAAAATCCAAACATATAAGTGAATAGATAATTCTAAAAAGAAGGTTTCATATAGAGAATCATATAGATGCCACTCTAACCATTTATTCATATAAACTTATGATCTAATAAATTAAATTTTAAATTTATGTTCTATTATGATAGTCTAATGCTTGATGTTTTCCAAAGAGAGGCACTCAAGCATATTTTTACCATCATGCTAACAAGTGAAATGGGTCTTGGTAATAGAATTAGATTGTTGGATATTTTATCCTTGGATTTAATTGACTAAGTACTAGATACATACCTAGAATAAGGAATAAAATAGTGATATAACACATAAATATATCATGCGAGTAGTGACCTTTCACACTCACTCGAAGCACGCATCCAGGCTTGATTCTACCATGCGATGGTGGATAAACTTAACTTTATTTATGCTTAGGTTATTGGTTTACATATATTTTAATTTTTATTATTCATCATATTATATTTACCATTTTACTCATTCAACACATTATATTTTCTTATAATCAATTCCATAAAAATAGATTAACACATTAGAATTCATAGACAATAGTAATTCTATTCATTATATTGAAGAGGTTTAGAAAGTTATCTCAACAAAATTCTTTATATATTTACACAAATCTATCTAAAAATTATTTCATAAGAAAAGCTAAAGGGTATTCATACATAAAACTAACCCCTTCTTAGGTTATATCATTAATAAAAATAAAGATGGCAAGCCGATGACTCTTTTAGAAAAATAAGTTATGGTAAGACACTACAATTAAGTCCTTTTGATGTGGGCCTAATATCCAATATATACTCTTTATATGTTAGATACTTATGTTATTACTCTTCCTCTCTCATTAATTGGTGCTATATTCATGCTTGGTTAGTCTATGATGCTTCCCTGAATTGATTTATAATCATCTCCACTTCATGTGCACTTATCCTAGTCTTATACTTTTTTGAGTCCTGCATGTTATGTTCCTCATTTTATTTTTCCTTGTCATTCATAAATTGGTCTTCCATTAAAATATATTTGATGTCTTTCCCTTATAAACCATTATCTTATACACCAAGGTGATCCATGTTATTCCCATTCCCTTGATTTTCTATGTTGTGGATCCAAAACACTTAACATATAATACTACAAAATTTGGGGTCCAATAGTGATTTAACTACAACCAAGATCATGTTACAGTATAAAATAATTGCATATAATATGAATTTGAATAATTTAAATAACTTAAATTTAAAGAGAGCAAGGTTTAGGATTACACTTGTGTATTGATGCAACAATATTAACTGTTGGCAATTTCATTTTAAAAATGTATCATTATGAATCAATAAAACTAAGATTAGGATAAATATAAAATTTGGAAAGTGCATATATCTAAATATATAGAGAGAGATTAGAGGATAAATGCCCTAAAATTTAGAATAAATGTGAGTTGACACCTACTGGTTGAGATTAGCTCAACAGTGCAACCCAATCATACTTATAACTTGGTGAGTGTGAGTGAACCAAGTCAAATCACACTATAAAATTGGTAAGTCTAGATGATGTAATAAATTTTAACCTATAAAATTATAAATATTGAGTGATTTAATCAGCTCAACCATACCAAAAATCTAATCAACTATTACATTAAATTGAATCAATACAATGATAGTGACTAAAAGTCTTTGAAATATTAAACTAATTTGATTTTGCAATATTGGATGCCTATCACATAACATATACACCTTTAGATATGTCTCATACTAAAACTATGTATAACATCAGTACCAATGTATAGAGTTATACCATAAATGTGTATCCAAAACATTCCTGTAATATAATATGAAACTAAAACTAATTTGAGTATGGAGAACATGTTTCCAAAAGATTCCCTCGTCTTTAATCTGAATCTGAAAATTGGTGTTGTTTTCAATCAAGAGTGTGCCCTTGAGATAAATTGTGTTATTTATCACTCCTTATGTAACATGGAATCTCTCCTAAGTATGGGTGACTTTATAAGGAGAAAATATACAAATATGGTTGGTTCCCTTGGTGCTTTCACTTTAACTTACTTTTAAACCTACTACTACTAATTTAGGGAATGAAAAGGGTAAAAAGACACAATTTTCAATAGAATTGAAAGGGAAACTAGAAATTAAGGTGACGCACCAATGTTTTATGACCACTTATGCTTTCAATGAAAACTCTTATGAAATATAGAAGATTTCACACATTCTCCAAACTTAGGAATGAATTATACAATAGTATTTCACAATAACGACTTAAAAAACTTAGTGTTTGTAAGGAAATAATCTAAAGGAACTAAATTCACATCCCTTGCTTGAGCTAAAGCTGATCTAGACACTTATTTTAACCTATAGAACATCAAATATCTTGTTTGAAGGTATAAAAACTAGATAATATCATAGGAAAATAGATTATTCACTACGTTATATCAACGAAAAACACATACCATTCACTCCAAAACTTGTAAAATGGATGAACAAAATCTTCCTATTTCTCACAAAAGGTGAGTATAAAATTTGCTATCATTTTAGCACAACCAAAAGAAAAAAGTGATCAATTGCATTCTATAAAATGAGTTTAAATTAAAAAATAAATGCTTGGAGATAAAGCAACCTCAAAATAATTGTATTCAAACTTGTTGTATAAAAGTTAGGCACACAACATGTGTCAATCATTTATAGACTCATTACACTTAGGTACAAACATGGGATTATCTTTTTTCACTCAACATTTTACACTTGGCTACATCGACATCAATTCACATATGGCATAGGCCTTATGTGCTCACCTAGAGCATAGTAGAGAAAGAACTGGGGCTTGTGTTGGGTTAGTTGTGACATGGCAAAAGTCATCAATTTTAGGACTTGGCTAATTTCAAGAAGGTTTTAAGTAGATTCAAAATCACAAACCTTTCATGGGCTAAGCTTATGGTTTATAGGTGCAAGCCTTTAGATGGATTATGTTTATTGTCATATGGGCACAATCCTTTGTTAAATTAAGGATATCATCATGTAGGTGCTTGATGGGTCAAAGGATAAGTTTTAATTTATACACAAACTAGGTTTGTGATCTTATCAAGGGGACAAACACTTGGAGCATTGGGATTTATAAACTTAGTCTTCATACCAATTATGACTGACATCATCATCTATTACATGGATGCCATTAATGACATGAATCAAAAGATCACATGAACATAACATACATATATTGAAATTACAACATTATAACAATGATTTCACATTCTAATAGCTATTCATAGATGTATAACCAAAAACAATGTTTTTAATAAACCATTCTTTTTCATTCATCATAATTCAATTTAAATAGGGTCCATAATATTTAAAATAGAGTAAATGCTTTACTCAAGCTACTTAATGTCCTATAGGCTCATAGGTGATCTTGGGCACTATAGATGGAGCCTTAATGGCATCCATGATACTCTTGGGTCTAATGGCAGCCATTATAATGTATATAGAACCAATTTTATAGAGCTTCATTACATTTCATTCTCATTTCCCTACTTCACTAGTTCAAGATCCTTTTATAGCTCTATAGGATCATCTCTACCAAGGTGAAGTGTGCATGTGAAGTGATGATATGAAGCTTTGGTGATCATTCTATTAGATTCATTACCATATTAAGTTTATAATACACTCACCACATATTACCTAATCTTGGAAGATGCCTTAGAAATCCTAGAATTGGTTAGCCACCTGCCAGTTAGCACAAGGTGTACACAGACTCCTCTAGTTGGTGCCAAGATAACAAAATGTCACCATTACCCAAAAAATATGCTTCAAACCAATGTCTATAATGTTATCATGAATTATTACATAACAAAATAATGGGCCCAACATTACCCCATACAAAACTCTTAGTCCATCCTTAGACTAGGTTGTCAAAGTCTTTGGGGCATAGAAATTGAGCATGCTCTCCTTAAGCTTGGTGTTGAAGTCCTCAAATCCCTTTATCATGAAATTTATTTCTTTAGTAGTGTTATCTATCTCAATGTAGGTTGAACTAAGTGCAATTATGGTGGTCTTATCCAGCTCCTTCCTAAAGGCCTTTATATTTGCGTTATCCTTTATCACAACCTATCCAAGATTACTCATTAATCATAGGCATTAGTCTATAAGGTATAGAAGAGTGATTATAGGTTATATTCTTGGTCCTTTATTTTGGTGCTTAGTGTATTGACATTCCCCATGATTTATGTGCACTATGACCTACTCATCGAGTACGCATGTGCCATGAGCTTCTCCTTCTCTTCCTTTGCCTACTTGAAGCATGCATCTATGAATGATTCTTGGTTTGAAAATATCAGCATAAGGATTTTATTTTTCGTATTCTTACACCATCTTAGCTTTCACAACATAAGGATCTGTTTCTTCTTACAACATCTTGGGTTTCATCCTTGGGATCATTTGATCCACTAGCACATAGATCTTACCAACCTCATAGAGGTTCAAAATATCAAAACCAACTAGAAAGGATGGTTTAGCCATCTCTATTCACTCATATATTTAATTTTAACTTAATAATATGTACTTCCTCTTGGGATTCTTTATGGATTTTCTTCCGTTTTATTTCCATACTATCATTGATTATATTTTGACATGGAACTTTGGTGGCCGTCCTAATAAGTGCATTCATAGATCATAATAGGTTAATGGTATGATGTTTTATGATGAGTGAGTCATGTCCTTAATCTCTTTTGTGCCCAAAATAGCTTCTTTAGGTGCCTAAAAGTGAGGCTCATCCATGTAGTGATCAAATGCAAATACAACTTGTTTGCACATTTTAGTAGTGGAGGATTGGGGGTACATGGTATCAAACATGTATAGGTATTCATATTTGAATCCATTTTGAACCCTTTCCCTTATTATTAGTTTCATTTCATCCTTCTTGATGATGACCATATCTATTTGTTCTTCCTCTTCTTCACTGGTGCCACCAGTTTATTTAAAACTTTCTTTAGAGAACTCGTCTACTTATTCCTTAGGGGTTTCTTCCTTGAACTTTTCCCCTTTGTCTACTTATTCCTCATGGGGTTTATCAATGTTTAATTATATAGTAATTCTCTTGATGTCAGCATCACCTTGTTACTATTGGAGTTTCTTAGATATCTTCATTATTATTTTGAGGTGCTAAGATCACCTTATTTTTCTTTAGGTACCCCTTCATTACTAGGGCATGTTTTTTATGCAACTGATCCAACTTGGCTTGTGGGGGTGTTGGGAATTTTCTTGGCTAATTTTATGGCTAGTACCACACTTACAATAACCTTCTTAACCTTCTCTACCTTGGCCACTTCCTTTTCCTTTTCACATATGTGCTTCTCTTCAACCACCAATTCCATATCAATGTCTTCATCATTAAGGTCCATTTTCTTCCATAATATTCTCTTATCATCTTCTATTTGTGGAGGATATGTGGATGATTCTTCTCTATATGAGGAGATTGTTAGCTTCTCTACTTCTTCATGTATGGCAGTTATGCTACTTTTGAGGGCCTCCTACACATCCTTGGTGTTTGACCCCTCTTCCTCTTCTTATTCTTGCAAGATATATGTTATTATGCCTTCTTCTTCCTTAGTCTCTTCCTCTATCTTGAGCACAAGGGTATCTTATTTTTCCATTTCTACCAGAGTTATTATTGGGAACACAATAGGTACCTTAGACTTCTTATTTCTATATATCTTACTAGAAGAAGTAATATCTAGCATGAAGCTTACACACTTCTTGGGAGATGGAGGTGTAACTTTTTATTTAAATGTAATCTTAAACTTTATATGTTCATCGATCTCTTCAAGTGTCTCTCCTCACTTCTTCTAGGGGTTCTTCTCTTATGTCTTTAGAGATGGATTCCATTCATCACCAATTAAGAGGGAGTGATCATCATATTTTTACACAATTCCACCCTTATTTCATGGATTCATCTCATAATATAGGTTAAAGATGCACCCAATGATTATTTCCCTTTAGAGGGGACAAAGATCCATCTAGTCAGAGTCATCCTCCTTATCTTTAGTGGCCTTTTCTCCTAGGTGCACATACTGGTACCTAAACCTTCTCCTTTTTTGATCCATGGGTTTTACCAAGATATCTATCTGGTTTATGTTGGGAATCCTCCTTAGCATTGCCATGAAAAAATTAGAAAAAAATGCATAAGGAAACTTCAACCAACTAGACAAGTTTCTATCTGTGATCACCAAGTGCACTAAATAAAAATGTTGCATTATGGCAAAGGTCACTATTCCTACCATGTAATGGGGGAGATCTTATGGGATGTATAATTTAATCCTAAATGCCTAGATGTATCAGTTGCACCACCTTTATACCCTTGTTTTATATTTTTGGGGCAAGCTGGGTGGGTAGATGAAATATTGATACTTTAGTGTTAGAGAGTCATGTAGTGAAAAGACCTAAAGGTTATCCTCATTATCATTGGGCATGCCAATCTCCTCCATTAAAATTAATATCACCATTAACACCCACTAAAATTTCTTACATGCATTATTTCATTCCAGTGTGTTCTTAACAATCTCTTCCATAATAAACTTAGAGATGTTGAAATTTTCCCATTGCACCATATGGTGGGCAATGCACAGGTAAGTCTTGATGATGTTAGACCATTGTACACAAGGGAAAAGCTTAGATATAATGAGTCATGTCACTACCCTCACTATAGGGTCCTATATATCCTTAATAAGGAATGTGAACCCTACCTTATAATAGCCCAAGAGTTTCAAAACCCTCTCTACTTCTACATCATCCTTTGTCATTTAGCAGATGTTTGTCCTTGTGCTTGGGAGACTTATGATTATGTTAATGATGCATGCCAAGATACACATGTTATTCCCTATGATTTCATGGATGTGTGAGAGGAGGAATTTATCTAATTACTATAACTTTCCAAAACTTGGTAGCTTATAAAACTAGGTCATGTTAGTGGCCGCTAGTTTATCTCAGATGGAGACATCAAAGAGTGTCATGCCCACTTTGGTCTTCATTCCTATGTCAACCACATATTCCTGATTGAGATCCTACAAATTTATCATCATCTAATGGTTTTAATCCTTAAATATACACATGTTTGTGAAGAACACCCATTTCTCCCCCATTATGACATCAGGGGGAAATTGCATTTCTCTATACGCAAGCTTTGCACTAGCTTTTGGGTTTACCACCATGATGCTAACACATTCTACTAGTTATACCTATTTATTTATATTAGTTGCTTATTTTAAATTTTTTTCCTTTTTTATATCCTTATACACCTATGGTGAACATAAAATTAACCTCTTATTTTTCATTTTGAATTAGATACTATTAAAGCATGGTTGGTTGATCTTCCCAAATCCCTTAATGTTACTTGATGCTTCTTAACAGTTGTAGGGTTTATGACTAAAACTTTGGATCTCAATATTTTATCACTATTAATGGTGGCCTCAGTACCTTGTATAATTTATAATCCCTATTCTCTCATAATTATACTCCACTCACCTCTTTTTTGATTCAAATCAGAACATAATATCTGTCTCGATTCAACCATTCTCGCTTGGTGGCTGTGGATGCTTGAATTTCACTATGGGATCATTTTTACAGTTTAGATATAGTTCAAATTTTGTTAGGATTTGTTTATATTTAAATTCTCTCAAGTTTTTTAACCTATTATAGTTTGTTATTCACCTCTTTATAACTTATTTTTAGCTACCCCATTAATGGTTGGTGAGTAATGGCATGGTGGTACATAAATTTATTAAAATGTACTAAACCCAAAAAATACATGAAAATACACTACCACATTATTATTTATTGTGTATATTTATGCCTCCACCATCATATTCATTAAAATATCTTAATTGATTATTTGATTAGGTGATAGGTGATTTAAATGGTCACTTCCCATTGATTATTAGGTGGGTGCCAGCTATCTAGATAATATTTCTCTTGTACTTTGCCCACCTTGGTGTGATCTTTACCTTTATTATGGTAAATTGGGTATATTATTTCACATGCACATTATTAATCCTCATTAGTTACATCTCTCCTTATTTAGACACTTCCTTTCAAGTGCACCTCTCTATCTTCATTGATTTATATGTGCTTTCATTTGTTCTTGCTTTAACCTTCCCCTACCCCATACAAATGCATGCACTGGTCCTCTAGAACTTTCTTGTCTCTTTTTTATCTATTGTGAATAATCATATTGTGTGCATCCATTTTTTAAATCATCTTCACATATTTTTAAATATGGAAAACCCCACACACCTAAAAACTTAGGTGTCTGGCCTTAAGTACTTTAGAGAGCATTTGTGATTAACTCATCTAACTATATTTATACATGTAAGATATATAATAGATCTTATATGGTCCTAAAAGTGCCACACTTATACCCTCAACACAAATGAAGAAAACATAATCATAGATTTGGCTTGTACTAAATTTTATTCTAGTCAGCACAACATAATTGACTTGTGATTGAAAAGTTAGTATCTAATGGTGTGAGCACCATCTTATTGATTATAGGTCTTAAATATATTATTATTTAAATTCACAAGGATAATTTCACCTATAAATGTGCTCATATTTCATGTGCTAATATCCAATATATTGCAGATGACATAAGGTCCCATCCACCTAATCTATAGCTTGTCTAGGTGCTTGATGTACTTAGAGTCATATAGCAAGACCAATGATCCTTTAATAAGTACCTTGTGATTGATGTCTTTATCATGCCATAGATTATGGAATGCATTTTTTATTTAATAGTTCCATCTTACTTGGGCACATGTCTCATCCAAATTCTCCAAGTCCTCTAGTCATGCATCAAAGACTCTTGGTCATCAAAATGACCAATACATGGAATGCATAATGAGGGCACTATGAACTCCATTGGTTGAATTAAATTTTTTATAAACATCATTTGAAATGGTGTAACTTTATTTAGGCACTTGGACATAGTGTGATATGCCCATAATAGTACTAACACATAGTTATCCCAATCTTTGTGACCAACATCACATATCTTTGTGAGGCATGTTTATAATATCTTATTGAATGCCTTAGCGGTGCCATTTTATTGGGTATGATAAGGTGTCATATATGGTGCACAAACATGTATTAAATCAATAATATTTGAATGGTCTCATAGATGAAGTACACACCAGGATTTCTAGTTAAACTGAGTGGGCACCCATAATAACTTATGATGTTCTCCTATATAAACCTTATGATTGTGGTATCTATGAATTATTTGGTTATAACTACCTCATCCCACTTGGTTAATTAATATATGGACACTAGAATGTATCATGTACCTATGCACCTTGCAACCAGATTAATAAGCCCAATAAAGTCAATGGCCCATTTTTCAAATAGTGTCTAGCCAAGGATGGGGATGAAAGGCATCTCATCATGATGGTTGGGTTTTCCCATGCACTAACATATATCACATGTTTTGGAATAATTATTTTCATCCTAGAATAAGGAAGGCCATCATAATCTTGATTATATAACCTTGTGTATTATAGCATCTATAATACAACATCCTCTAGTAATACCCTCATACACTTCTTACAAGACCAAGTCTCATTCATACTCTAGGACACATTGGCATAGGACCTCATTATAGATCAACTTGTATAGTTATTTTATAATGAGGTGAAAGGGGTGGCATGAATTGTGAGCTATTTCTTCTCCTTAGTTGTCATATTCTAGAGCACAAATCTAGATGTCAAAAATGTGGTGATTCCTGCTAAGTCCCCAAGGATGTGGTTGACCCTATAAAGTTGAACATTAGGTATACCATCTTTAATAAGCATCATTTCATCAATAAATTTGATTTGGGATAGATGGTTTGGGCCTAATTTTTTTCCAAGTTTCACTACAATATAAAACTATAATTCTTTAAACAAAATTATCCATCAATAAATGCACCTATGGAGAACAAGTTGTTTCACCATGTATGTAAACATATCATCAATAGTGAAGAAGATGAAGAGGGGTAATCAATAGGTATTGTCTAAATGGGAAGAACCTCATACTTAGTTGTGGTGTAGTTTTTTATACCTTGGTCAATATTTTGCTTATAAAAGAAATGGGATGGTCCATTTTCCTATCACCTAGTTATGCCAAAATGGTGTTAATTGTAGTACCAAATGCATCAACATTGACATGAAATAGAGTCATGTAGTTGGGAAATTGTAATATTAGTGTGTTATCTAGTTTGAGCTTTAAGGTTTCAAATGCATCTTCTTACACTGTGCTCTAATAGAATTGGCCATCCTTTTGTAAGAGCCCTTCTAGTAGCACTGTAATCTTTAGCATAGTTCCTTATGAACTTCTTATAGTACCCACAATGGCCAGGAAAGGTACAAATGTATTTCTATGTTGATGGGGTCTAGAACTGAAGGATGATGGAAATCTTCATAGGATCAATGAGTAAACCATTTTTTTAGATGATGTGCCTAAGAAAAGTGACAAATGACATTGCAAAAACACATTCCTTAAGGTTCAAAGAATTTTTAATTGTTATCACCTCTCAAACATCAAGAAAAATCTATCATAGTGGTCCTTCACTAACCCATACATAGTCCAATCATCTACGTACACTTAGAGGAACTTGTGAATGAATTCCTTAGAAGTGATGATCCCTAATCAGGGAAATATAGTTGGTGCATTATTTAGTCCAAAGTGAATCACATTATATGAAAAGTAATCCCATTATATCACAAAGGTAGTTTTTTTTCCTCCTCCTCAATTAGGACTTGACGATATCCTGAGAACCCATTAGTGAAAGTATATATCTTGCAACCTATAATGCCATCCAAGGATTCATCAATGAATGGAGTTAGAAAAGGGTTAGTTATGCATATGGCATTTAGAAATATTTATTCAACACAAATATAGATATTCACATCCTTATTTATGCTGATGACCATGGGACTAACCCATTTAGATTATTACATAGAGTAGATGATGCCTATGATTAGCATACCATCAATCTCTATTTTGACCTTAGCATGAAGATTGGGGTTCATATTGTAAGGTCATTTCTTGATAGGTCTCTCACAATAAACTATCTTGATGATCATCTTACCAAAGTATGGGTGCATGCCTATCATATCTCTATAATTTTGAGGGAAAAAGTCCTTAAATTCCATTAGGAGGTCCATAATACACATTAGCTCTGAGTCAGACCAATAGGTGCCCAGAGTAGCAATTTTTGGTTCTCCTTCTGAGTTAAAATCTACCTTTGTCATTTTTAATAGTGTGTAGTAAGGTTAATTATTCTCCTAATGTCAATCCTTTAATTTTATTCTACCCTCAATTTTTTTTATACAAATATGGGTACGGTCTTCTTCTTTTGGAGCACTATCATCAACTTAGTGTACTAACTTCCTCTTTATTATTAAAAGTGTCTAGTTGTATGCCTTTTATGTTTGATCATCCTCATCACTAGAGTCACTATTGGATTTTTAATCTTCAAATAAATTTTGGAGTACCAGACCATTTTCACCAAACATGTCTTTCAAGCACTCCTCTAATATTGTTGTGTCCTCAAACATTGAACTTTTAACTATCTATAATGACTCAACTAGTTCAAGGTTTTGTGAAGAAAAGGAGAAGGTGTGAACAAACCACTCCGTTAGTGCATCCTAGTTGGTTGTCTCATGGTGTATCTCATTGAAAATGTACCAAGCCCATGCCTAGGTCTTTAAGGTCCTATAGAAGGTATGCACCCATAGGTACTTTAGGGAATTTTTACTATAGACAGTCCATGTTTCTTCATAAAGGTTCACATGTGTTATGGGGTCAAAGTCACTAGAGTAGGTTGAGATATCTAGGTCCTCATTACTCTTCTAAAATCTAGTACAAATGGTTGCCTTCACATCTTACTAAGTTGTCAAGCTAGGCCTTTGTGCTTCCCACCAATGAGTGTCAGTGATCTTCAATATATACACTAGTGCACCCATCCTATCCACTTCTTTTGGGATTCATGATTCAAGGTTTTATACATAGTCTTCTACTAGATTACTCCCTAAATATTTTAGGAGTGCTACAAGTTTTCCCTTACTAAGGTGAAACACTCTCTTTCCCTTCTTCTTTGTATAAGGGATCCACCTTTTAGAAGTGCAATTAATTTATACTTGGCTTATATTTACTAGTTTTGGTACCTTCATGCATACCAAGTAGCATCTTTGACCTATTATCTCATATGCTTCCTCAACCCATCAGTTGTAAGAAACACTGGTGGTATCTGAGGCTAAATTTCCATCTTCCTAAGAAATCACTCCTTGATCATTGGGGTTTATCATCTTAGCACCTTGCACCGTGATGTTATATATGTGTTTGATCTCATCCTTGAGATCCAAACTCTCAAAATGGGGGTCTTTGGTCTTGTGAGAGGGGTATAACTACCCTCTCCATTTCATCATTGAATTTCATGTAGCACTTATTGAATCACATATCTATGTTGTTTGTATAGCACCATGGCCTTCCTAGTAGCACTAGTTAGTTGTCCTATTCTACCAATTTGATCACTTTAAATTTATCATGGAATTTGACACCCAGAATATCTAAAACTATGATCTTCAAAATTCTAATTGGCTGCACCTAGGTGTTGTTGGCCATAAAAATTACATGAAGGGATAACCTCAAGGCTAGCCTATCCATTTTCTCCTAGGTATTCTTGGTCAAGATGTTGATCTCAATGCATGTGTCTATAAGGACCTCATAAATAGACCATCCATCAATAGTGGCATTAATGAAGTGTTCTTGTTCATACTCTAAATTCTATGTGTATAACTTATTGTACCCTCTCCATGTTTGGCATAATAATTTCAACTAGTTTCTAACCTGCTTGCTTAAGATCAAGTTCTTTAATAGGGGTAAAATTCCCTCTATTTATAAGATGTATAGGATCTCTTTTAATTATTACATATCCACTTCTTGGTTATCCTACTTATTTTGAGAAGCAATAGCTTGTGATTATTGATCTCATGATAGTTGGAACTCCCCTTATAGGTTTTGGATTACATTCATAGTCTACTATAATATATCCTTTTTGTGTACTAGGTCTACGTAAGGCAAAACTTTGGGTTTAGGCTATATTATTTTCTCAATATGACTTTTATCCCCATATTCTATTTGTAACTTGGGTATTGGCATAATTGGTAGTTGAGTAGTGAATCTACTATGAGTATTTACCTACACCTTAACTGCCTTTGTGTAGGTCAATTACACCTTTAGGGTCTATTTTTTTTATTTTTAGCTCACACCTAATCATCTCTGCACCCTTGTCTATGCCAATCCTACCTTGGGTTATCTTCTTTTATAGGTCAAGGTACTCCTCGACCTTATGGGATCATCAACAATACACACACATGGGATGTATAGGGTAGTCATGTTGATAATGCTCAGTTGAACCACAATTATAACATGAATGTGATGGAAAATTTCCACCACCACATCCTCCACCTCACCCTTTGGTACTTCATTACATATATTCTATTTACCATAGCCTTAATTTCCT
Organism: Torreya grandis; assembly: GCA_037957365.1. Taxonomy (NCBI): domain Eukaryota; kingdom Viridiplantae; phylum Streptophyta; class Pinopsida; order Cupressales; family Taxaceae; genus Torreya; species Torreya grandis. The sequence goes on from JARHVA010001781.1 coordinate 78,118, forward strand.
TGGATAGCATGCCCTTTGACTCCTACAATAGCCTTTATTGTGCCTCTTTCCATATTCTCACATATCTCATCAATCACTCGATAATCAATAATGGTGTAAGTGTAGGCATCACACAACTAAAAATAGATGGTTGTGTTGACCTAAGTAGCACATTTCAATAAAGGGTAGTTGTGAACATTAGGTGCCTTTTTATATACTTTACAACTTAGGAGTAGGGTGTGTACATTCCTTCATATGTAGTTATTCTTATTATGGCCTTTTTCTTTATAGTTATTCTTTATTCTTACATTCCTTCACCATAATCCACTTTGAGCATATTATGATGAGCTCATAGTAAGATTTTGGATTTGGGAGCTGATAGATGTAATTTGTGCCTCCATAAATGGGCTAATCCTAATATTTTCTCTTCTAACTACATTGTCTTTGAGCACAACTTCAAGTGCTTTGTGAGAGTTTGTAAAAATATTCATGGAAAACACTCTTTGAAATGGCACTAAAAACCCTATAATGAACCATTTTGCATGATGGGAAGGTTAAATTTCATAAAGCAGATTCAAAAGGAGAGTTTTAAACCTCGTATTATATAGGTGTATGATTTTTGAGAGTCATAGGGTAATCTCTTTAAGTGTAATAATGCTCTACTATTGAAACTTTGGTATGTCAAATTCCTTCAAGAATGCCTCCCTCATGGTATCATAACCATGGCCTAGTTAGGGTCATATTTCCTATACTAGGTATGGGTGAGATGAAGTAGAGTGGTCACAAATTGGGTCACTTTACATTCTAATTGGGTTATGTCCAAAGTGTATCATTTTAATTCACACTTCAACACATGATCTATGGCATTTTCTATGATGTGATACTATGACAAGTGCATAGCCATTTTGTAATAGATTTATTCTAAGTAGTAGTTGGGATCAGAGGTGCTTATCCTCTTAACATCTATATTGGTGGTGGTCTTCCAATGCCTCTAGCCATTGGAATATGTGTTGATCTTATTGTTACTATTTGCACCATTTATGTTGATGGCACTTTACTACTTAATTTTGGTACCAATCCACTTCTTATGGGTTGTTTCCAAATTTGTGTTACTAATATCAACTAAGTTGGTATGTTTCTAATCAAGTTTTATTATGGTGAGCTAGCATCTACTGGTTTATAGGTAGTTGCACTCACCTCCTTATATGGAATGATTTTTTCAATCATAAAGTTATACTCCAAGTATACAAAATTTTTAAAATCTATGTTGATAATAGGATTAGTTATAACTTTTATTCTTTATTCAAGTGGGGAATCTAGTACATGAGCATGCATCACAAGTTTAAAAGGGGAAGGCGTATCAAGCATATCTTCAATTACCAAATCATGTAGGAACTAAATGAATTCTACACATGTCAAGTATTGATATCGATCTATTATTTCATTTTATCTCTCATCCTCATGCTATTGTATTTAAATAGATCTTTCCTCATGCCCTTCCTTCTTACTATGGTTTCTCTCAACACTTTTAGGTTCCAAATATTCCATTAGTCTGTACCATCTCTTATTATAGGTCTATCTTCTAAGATCTCAATTATCAATATACTTATCCCCTACCATTTCACTTCACTTACACATCCCCTTTTCCCCCTTTGCATTGACCATACATGAAAGGACTTTAGCCTTCTATACCCAAAGTTTCAAACCTGTAATCTACCATTATATTTTTAAGCTCTATGACAAATTCCTTCACAAGAATTCCTCTAGGTTCATTCAAAAACTGATACTCTACTTTCTCAAGGCATGATTATGTTGAAACTATGAGTTCAATCATGTAACTATTTAGTGTTCCTTTCCACCATTTATCTACTGCTCTAGTCTAAGTGGAATCTAGGGTCTTAAGCCTTTATAGGAACTCCTTCATCCACTTATAGCACTATCCATAGATCCTTATTTGGTGGGTTAAATATGTAGCCAACCATCAATACACATGCTCAAGAAATTCATAGAAAAAGACCTCATATAGATCATCTTATAAGTTTTTTTTAAACCCACTTTATTAACTTTAGTCCTTTCCAAGTTAGATGCTTCAGTGCAAAGCTATCTTCTACCTATTACATCCAGTACTTAATGTTTTTAAGGGAGAGTCAGTACATCATTATTTTTCACCACTACAACAAAAAAATTCAACACAAGTATTGAAAATAGAACCAAAATTTTATAGAAAATTAAAGCACATAATGTGTCTTAGTCATTTCTTGATTAATTACACTCAAGCACAAACATGGGATTGTCTTTCTATAATCAACATTTTATACTTGACTACACTGACATCAATTCATATAAATCATAAGCCTTATGCACTCACCTAAAGTGTAGTAAAGAAAGAACTAGGGCATGTATTAGGTTACTTGTGCCATGTCACAAGCCATCAATTCTAGGAATTGGTCAGTTGTAAGAAGATTTCAAGTAGATTCAAAGGTGTAATCTTTTTATGGGCTAAGGTTAGTGATCTATAGGTACAAAAATTTAGATACATTATTCCTAGTGTCATATAGGTGTAATCCTTTGCTAAACTAAGTATAACATCATGCAGGCTCTTGACAAGTCAAAGGATAAGTTTCACTTCATACAAAAATTAGGCTCTTGCTCTTAGCAAGGGGAGAAACACCTGGCACATAGGATTTATATACTTAATCTTCATACCAGTTATGGATGATGTCATCATTTATTAGAGGGATGTCATTAATGTCATAAATAAGAAGCTCAACTGAAAATAACATACATATATTGAAATTACGACATTATAACAATTATTTTGTATTCCAATAGTTATTAATAGATGTATAACCAAAAATATTGTCTTAAAGAAACTATTCTTTGTCATTTATCATAGTTCAATTTAAATAAGGTCCATAATAGTTAAATTAGAGTAAATTATTTGCTCAAGATACTTAATTTTCTAGAGGCTCATAGGTGAGCTTGGTCACTACAAATGAAGCCTTAATGGCATCCATGCTACTCCTAAGTCCAATAAAAACCTTTATAATGTATATAAAACCAATTCTCCAGAGATTTAATACATTTTATTCACATCTCCCTACTTCACTAGTTTAAGATCCTTTTATAACTCTGTAAGATAATATCTTCCAAGGTAGAGTGTGCACATGAAGTGTTGATCTAGAGCCTTGGTGATAATTCTACTAGCTCCATTACCTTGCAATGTTTGTACTATACTCACCATGTTTCACATAATCTTGGAAGATGTTTTAGAAATCCTAGAATTGGTTAGTCACCTACCAAGTAGTATAAGGTGTGTGTAGATTCCTCTATTTGGTGCCAAGATGCCAAAATGTCATCACCCAAAATGATGCCTCATGTTGATGTGTCTATCATGCTGGCATGAATCCTTATATACCAAAATAAGGGGCGCAACAAAACTTGGTCTTCTTCCACCTTAAGTACTATGTAGTACTTATTCAGCCCTTTTAAAACACCATATCTATAAGGGCATATGAAAGATAATTTTATGAGATTAGGAGACTTAGAAACATCTTAATTATGATTGTCCAAGCCTTGACTACTATGAGAGTGCCTAGATCCTTGTTAGAGTGCTTATATACTAGGGCATATGTCTTTAATCAAGAATTAATCTTCCCCCTTGAAAATAGGACTTTAATTCATCCTTTACTCTTTGTTAAAACATTCTTCTAGGACATTAATGAGGTCTTTCCATGATCCATGGGATGTTGGAAAGTCTTAAATGCAAGTTTGACCCCTTCAACACACTAAGGCATTAGAAGGAGAGAAGGAATTTTTGGAGACTTAAGACCTTTCCAAATATTTACAACTCATTCCAACTAATCCTTGACTCATTCCTTTCTTCTATATGGCATGGATAATGTGCATTAACCTTTAAAATATTGTTATAAGCTTTTTATAATGATTTAGTGTTTACGCTCCTTAGAAAGCTCATTTTCATCATTACATAAAAGGAAGAAGTGGATCTTGTCTTAAATTCTACAAATTTATTCTATGGATGGTATTCCAATGGCATATCAAACCTAGAATAATACCTTTGAATACATAAAACACTCAAAAATACTTAATTTTGCACCAAAACTATGAATTTATTTTCAAATCCTTATAGCCCTAAAAATAGGTAAAGCTTCTTGTCTAGAATTATATATATATATATATATATATATATATATATATATATATATATATATATATATATATATATATATATATATATATATATATGACTATAAAAAAATGAGAGTATTTTTAGATACCTGTTATCCCCTTATAGCTTCACACAAAATTTAGTGATCATATTCTGAGTACAAGTGTACTTTATAGCTCATTCTCTCTACCAAATTAGGCCTAATTAGCCCTCCTAGGCCTAGAAAGTAAAAAACTTGTTGATGGGAGTTCCCACACATGTGAAACCCTATAAAATTGTTTTATTCACTTTTACCACATTTTAACCACCTTACTTCCTAGGCTTATTTTGAGCCTATTTGGGACCACCTTGAAAAACATGCCTAGTTTGGAAAATTTAAAAATATCCCATGCAATTTATTGATATTTTTAATTTATCTTAAGTCCCAAATAACCTCATCCCATTATTAGGAAGTTATCCCATTCTTAGAACATGTAAAAAACATAAAAAATAATGAAAACTAGGGTATTTGAAACAATTCATATAAGTGATATCAATAATTAAACACATTTGGAGAGACTCATTGGAGTCCTTAACAACATATAAGAGGTATTAGGATAAATATATGGAATTATAGGTGCATTTTAATTCTATTTCCCTTGAATGGTCACACTCAAGGTTTTAAAAGGGTTTAAGACATGTCTGGGGTCTTAACGATTGTTCATAAAGATGGGATGTCCAACTAGCCTCATTCCACTTATAAAACCTTCTTGATACACCTCCTCATATATAAAAAATGTATTATATCCCCATGATAATTTTGAGATATTATATGAGCATTTAAAGTTGATCTTTAGGTGGCTTGCTTAGTGCTCTTGAGCCTCAAGAGAGGTCTAATATAAGTTTTGGGTCTCAAAACTAATTATTACTAATTTGAGGAGTTTAAAAACATTTTTATAAACCCCATAAATTATTATACATGACCTATAAGTCTTCATCATTCCAATGTATGCCCATGGTGTACTGGTTAGAGCACTTGGGGTTTAAGCTTGTTTTCTCTTTAGGAGCCCTCAAGGGATCTTGGATGAAAAATTGGGATTGAGTAACTATTATATGTGAATTGAAAACTTTTTAATGTTTTTAAGTTTCCTCAAGATCCCCCCATGATTTTTATAACCTTGTTTCATGCCTTTGAGCTCAAGTGGACTCCTAAGTCTCATGGTTGCCCCTTGTTAATGTAGTGGGAAAGATATGAGTTAAAAATAATAATATGTCCACTAATGTTATGAAATTTATGTGACCATTATTTTATTAATCCAATCATCAAAATTCTCTATACCAAGTTTCAAAAACTTATCAAACATATATATCTCGTAAAATACCATTTCACCTCATGACTAGCTAGGACTACTAGTGTGCAAAAAGCCTAAGAAAGATATTTTGGGTTAAAGACCTATTAAATAACTTTACAAAAAAAATTATCTATTTATAATGTTTTATAAACATCCATGAAAATATCAATAATTATTCTCCATTATAAATTACCTCTCAAGAGGGTCTAGAACCTTGTATCTCCCACTGAGGGTTTGTATGCTAGATAGGCTTGTTGATCCTAGAGGTTAGTAAAATGAGTTTCTACTTATATTTAATAAATGATAAATTTGACGTAAGTTTTTATAATTTATCCACACTCTCCTTCAACTTTAATACTCTAAATTCCTAGTGAAATGCATGCTTTTCTCACTTAGTTTATGAGTAGGCCTATATGTCTAAAAGGGACTATGTTCTCCACTACGTCCATGTTAACTATGTTATTTATTTTGCTAATACATATTCACACATATAATCCACTCATAATATCCTCTAATTTTTTTTAAACTCATTTATAACACTCTCCAAACTCATAACCTTGACTTCTCAATAATGTTGAAACTTATCCTTGATTGTTTGTTATAAGTACTTGGTTGTAGGTGTCTTACTTAGCATCATGACTATGTGAGGTTTAAAAAATAGCTTAAATATTACCTAAATAATCTTATCCATTCTATTTATGATAATTTTAGTCTCCAAATTAATCTAATAAGATTCAAACAACACCCAATACCTTTGCTCTCTTTCTACCTAATCTTCTCTTTTAGGCTTGCTCTTTAGACTATTTCTTCAAGATAGGCCTATAGGTGGCCTATTTGGGTCAAATTTATTGTGTTACTTTTTTTTTGGTCTCTAATATTTTAAAATAATATCCTATAATATTCCTCAATTTTTTTTTGAAGTCTTAGGGTAGGTTTCACACCTTTCTCACAACACCTCAACTCCTTCCTCTTGACTAACTATAGATGCCTTTATTAGTTATAGGTTTCCATTATTCCCACTGTATAGATTGATATATATTTTAATATGAAATTATTCATATAAAGGTATATGATATTTAATTTATCTTCTTAATATATCTTGAAATCATCTAGCATCCATAGTCTCTCTAAACATCTTTTATCCTCACACTTCCTTAGACAACCATGAAATAAGGTAGTTGATTATAGGTGTCTTTTAAGAAGTCATGAATATGATTTTTGGAGTGATTTAAATACATCCTAAATATTCCATAAACATTTTTAGAGTCTTAATTGGATTCAATCACCTTTCATATACTTAATATATCCTTTCTTTGAAATAGGAATGATCCTAAGATAGGACTGTAGGTGATTATTTAGGGGTATTCTTGACTGTATGTACGGTTTTTAAATCTCTCCATCAAGTCATGAAATTTTAAATAATATTGAACATGTTTATATTCCCATATTGGGTTCAAATATATCTCTTTGTATTCTATCATTCACACAAGCTCTTTATGCACTATACACAAATAGGTTGACTAGGTTATCACCTTATGAGACTGTAGGTTTAATTTTAAGCTTGATTATGTTAGGTTATTCAAGATTAGTTCCATCTAATAATTAAATTAATCACTATTTCATGAACTTTTTTGAAGTCTTGATGGATTTAAAATCCTTTCCCACTCACCTTTATTTCTCTATTTAGGTTTACACCTTGTGTTGATTTGTATTTGATCAAAGTCCAAAAGGGAATATACAGCCCTATGGCCTATAGGTCTCTATTAACCCTTTTTAGGAATATAAGAGAAAATTTCTATAGTCCTTATACATTTTATCATTTTCAATCCATTAATCACTCCCATTTTCATTATCTTTAGAAGGTATGCTAACACATTAAGAGTGTTTCTAAATTACTTCTTACTTGCTCCCTCATATAATCTATATAACTATTGTAGATGACCTTTTTAGGTTATTTTTAGACCTCATACTCTATTAAAATCCTTTTTTCTAGTCCTTTATGAAGTCACACTTATCATGAATTCATACAATATACAAGCAATCTCTTGCTTCAACTCAAGGAAGTCCACCTTTACATTAGACCTAGTTGACTAAGCCAAAATGTATGGTTGTAGGTGAAGATTTTGATTATTAAATACAACTGTAAAATTTAATTGTACTTAAATAATGCTCTTAAAATTAAAAGTTAAGTTTAATCTCATTTGGGTTCCTAATGAATAATTCCACTTTTCAAACCATCTCTACAATATACAACTTCTTGGCTTATCCTTATTGTCATGGTTGTATGTGTAGATGTGTCTTTGTACTAATTGAAGGTTCACCATACCACTCCACCTACCTTCATGTTTTCAAAATGTTAAAAAATTCATTGGTCATTGATAAAAATTGATTTCTCAAACTTGTAATTCACCTACCTTCATGTTTCAACAAGATGACTCTTGAAGATATATCTTGAGAAGGAAAAATTTTCTACGTGGTCATTAGCCCTCTTTTCATCCTCTATAAGAACTATATTAAAGTATCTTGAGATGAATAATGACATGTCATAAGTGATGTCATAAATATTTTATAATTTTACAACCTTGAAACCACTTGGAGAGCCTCGAAATAAAATTGATAAATATGGATAACAAATAATTTGGTATTTACCTTAAAAATTGCTAACTTACATTAAACTCTGCTAAACATAGTCCTAAAGAAGTTACCTTCATGGTCTTATTGTATCTTGGATCTCAAATAAACACTCTCATATTATTAAATCAATTTTGACCACTTTGAAGGTTAATCAAACACCTCATGAGCATGTTTATGATGATGCAAAATATTTTGGAAGGTCTTACAATATGATAACTCAATCACTTGTATTCTTTTAGTGTTATTTAGGCATTTGAGACTCTAGAGAGGTCTTTATTTAATATTTTAATTAATAATATTGAATACCTTATGATAATTATTAACAACATCATGAATTTAAAACACACTTATTTACATTTGTGAGTCCTCATAGATCTTATTTCTTTCCATTATGTTCCTTCTAGCCTACCCATTAGGCCTATAACTAAGATTTTGAGCTCTTAAGAGAGCATGGTTATTTTAAATCATATGAAAAATACTATATATTCAAATTCATACTTCTCATCTTTTATAATACACTCAATATAATTACAATCTTAACAATATTCTCTTCACACACTAAACGTCTCATGATATCTACAACTACACCTTGTGGAAGGGTCAAATGACCAACCAGGCTATCTCAGAAGGATTTTTCACAAAATGAAAGTAAATAAAACCATAATTAAATGAAATATATGTGATACTAAATTAAAAATGATATTTTAAACTCTTTAAAATAGATACATTCAACTTAAATACCAAGATTGCTTGAAAAATGCCAAATCTCAAGTTAAGACAAGAAACCAATTTCCTATCAAAAATCCCCTTGTCAAGAAAAATTATATGATTATTAAAACATTAAAAATATCTTATTTAACCCTTAAATAATCCCCATAAAACCATTTTTATTCATTTATCTTATAAGTGAAGGAATGGAGCCAAACCTTGACCCTATCTGGATGACGAGCTCATAGTGACCCCCTTATGCTCTTAATTATTACTCATAAATATGGGGAAATGAATATAAAATATAATTAAAATAATTTTAATTTAATTATGTTCCCTAAAAGTGTCAAAAATTTCATCTCTAACTCTCTCTTCTCTATTCATATCAAGCATTTAAAAATTGTCCTTCTAGATTCGCCAAGGAGATCAATATGAGAGATAAAATGGTTTTCTTAATTTTAAGACCTAAAACCTATTAAAACCCACTTTTTTAAACTTTTAATTGAAAATAAGGTCCTTAATATGTGTTTTTTTTAATAAATTTATTCTAATTATTGGAAATGGAAAAGAAGAAACTAAGTATGGGTATGGCTAGAAAACCTATCTAATTATGCACACATTAAATCACAAGATTATGAAAAGATATTCTTTCAATTGGGAGGATTACATAAAGATAATAAAGAACTAAATTAAAAAAAAATTAGATAGATATTTTATTGTATTTCCTAGTGATAACTAGATCCCATAAGTAAGAGCTTCCTTAGGGGTTGTCAATCCACACGTTTTAAACAATTAAGTTTATGAAATAGAATAAAAATTACTTGCATCAATAATTCAAAGGGGAATAAAATTGAACATAGGAATTATTTATAATAAATATTATATAAATTATTAAAATAGCTATAATCTCATTAATACTAGGTGTTTGTGAACACATAGGGATTTAAAAAATCAGGTTTGGTTGGGGGTAGGTAGGTGAAAATAGCATGCTAAAATTTACTACCATAGAGACTGTTGATGGTTGAGTTTACCATTGGTAGTTAAGGTAATCATTGGAAGTTAAGGTGATATTTAGTGGTTTGATAGATCATTAGTAGTTGAGAAAATCATTGATAGTTAATGTGGGCAGATCTAGGTTTGATAATAGGTTGATTGATAGGATCACAAAGTGAGATGCTAGGAGTTGGGTAGGTGTTGGGCTATGAGAAAAAATCAAATAAAGTAATTTAATAATGAAAACCAAGTAATTATCTTGTATAAGTAATATTGGGTGATTTATTTAGGTAGTTTACTCATTGGTGGAGTCTGACATGATTTTGACAGAGTAATGGTACTTGGTGCTTTGGCAGAGTTATGATGATAAGTTGACTCTCTGATGTAGTAGTTGGTTTTCTAGATTGCTGATGATGATTGAAATATAAAAAGAGCATTTTTGATGTACAATCTCTTGACAATAATTTTACATTATCTTCACATATTTTCTCCTCTCTTATTATAGGCAAGGCAAGAGAGTTACAACAAGATGTGAACTGGGCTTCCTAATTTTAACTCACACATATAATGGCTCATAACTAGATTTAGATTAGTTGTTTTTAAAAAATAAAGGTAGGTGAGTTTTCATATTTGTGGTTAAGTAGGTGGAACCTAACCATCAGTAATCTGGGTGACTATCGATGGTTGAGGGTAAAGGGTTAAATTGGATAAAAGCTAGGGTTAAGCTAGTGTGGTCAAACTAACTAGGGGTTAGGTTCAATTAGGGCTTAGAGTGTCAAATTGGTCTTAAGAGAGTCTCAAGGTGGTCAATGGAAAATAAAAAAATTTGAATCATGTTGTATAAATTTTTGTTGTCTACATTTTTCACCTTTTTGTTGTGCAGCTTGGAATCAACTAGCTACAAAATAAAAACTAATTTTGTTCAAAGGTTTGGTTGCCTAGAGTATGGGAGGAGGTGTTCCCCATAAAACTAAGAGTTAATGAGGTAAATAAAAATTGGGTGTAGTTTTTATAAGGTGGGTAAAGAAGATAATGAAGGTGGACATAATGAAGGTGGCTGGTAGGTTGGTTGCTAAAACATAAATAAGAGTGTAAAGTGTGACAAAAGGTATGATAATTGAGATCATGCAAAGACTAAGTTACCATATATAAAAATTATAAAGGTAAATTTTAGGAGGATAATAGGTGAGTGGATCGCATGAACACATTTAGCCATGGTGGTTGGGTACACTAGCATGTCTCTAAATTGATGTTTGTGTTTCAATGGGTATCTAAGGTAAGAAGTGCTCCTAATAAAACACAAATTTGTCAAGTGTCATAGGTATCTGAGGTAGGAAGTGATCTTGAAAAGACAAATATTTTAGGCAAGTGAAAGGTGATGTAAGTTCAAAAGGGTCAACATGGAAATATTATCACTATGGTCAAAGGACCAGGTAAAAAGTGTCATAAAACATGTGCTAGTTAGGCTGAAATGGACCAATGATAAGGTGATGATGTGTTCACAATGGGTATCGAAGGTAATCTACATGGGTGGGTAAAATGGGTTGGTTTTTTAAAGGAAAGCTACTTAAGTTAATAGAAAAAATGTGAGGCCACTTGACCATTAATGGTTAGGTTCCCCAAGGGTGATTGTCGATGGTCAAGGTGGAGACCCTAGAAGTCTATGAGGTAAAAGTGAAAGTGGAATTACTTTTCACTCACTTTAACTATTATTTATTTGACTTTGAGATCTACTAGTTTTTGTGGTTTATGGTGAAGGTTTTTGTTAACGGTACTTTCTAAGGTAGAGGTTGGTTATCTATTGAGGTGGATTGAGGTGACCAGTCAGGATATAGGGAACATGCAGGCATAGATAAGGATGGTTAGGCCTATGGATGAATCCATGATTGTGGTCATGAAATGAGGTAGGGTTTTCCATTAATTTGGTAGCTTAAATTTATTTTATGAATTTGCATTGGGTTGGGAGGTCAGGGTAGGTTGAAATGCCTAGGATTTGTTTATTATGTCTTAGTTTGGGATTTTCATGGAATGTGAGTAAATTAGTGTGTAAAATTAGAAATTGATGGGGTTGGTAGGTTATTTGGGTTGGTTAAAGGTTAGGTTAGAAAATTAGGTATTCTTAGATTGTTATTTGGGTAGTGTTTGGGGTAGATAGGGTTTGGGTGTTTTGACTTTGAAACACCACAATGATCATCGATGGTTGAGGTCGATTGTTGATGATCGACATCCTTAGAAAAAGGATGGTTGACCATTGTCAATCACCATGACCATCAGTGGTCAACTAAATAAAAATATAGGTTTGGGAAAAAAGAGATAAGGCAAAGATGATAAGGCAAATTCCATGCATGCTTTCTAGGTATAGGCTTGTTGTTTATGAAGTAAACTTAGTGAGTATTAGGTAGATAGGTGGGATATATAAGGACATAAGTCAGTTAATTAAAGGTTAAGATAGATGATATTAGTGTAGGTGACTAATATGTGCTTCACAATTGTTATAGGCTAAGGATCAGATATAGATGTGTGATTGAGTCTCATGTATCTTCATAGAGATCCAATAGGTGATGACCCCAATTAACTGGGCCCATATGAAGGAGGTGGGGTTGGGAGTGATGAGTCACTATCAGTATGTGCCTCAAGATGCATCTATGGTAATAGTGATCATCAATATATGGGATCCCACTATGAACACCTTTCTATTGATGACCAAGAAGATGACTGTCTTAATTAAGGATGTACATAGGATCACCTAACTTCCTCTTTAAGGTGATCTGATCTACCACATAGAGTATGAGGAGTGGGATGATCACATCAAGATTTTGAATGGGGATGATAGTGATCAAGTCACATGGAATGTTAGGGGGTTTAGGTATAGTATTTTATATAAGAGGGATCCAAGTGAGAGGAGACTCATGACCATGCTCATGATTGTTATTTATTGCTTTACGCTTCCCAACTTGAGCAACAAGAGGTTCTCATACATGCTAATGGTGGTATTGGTCAAGATTTTTCTAAGTTAGACTATATTTGGTTGGGTGCTTATTCTATTTTTATATATATATAGGGATTTATAGGGGTTCAGGGCCCATAAGAGGTATGGTATTAGTGTTGACTTGGTTTTGCATTCTTGGGCCTATGAGCACATTCAAGTGCTGAGGCTAGTAGGGTTATCATGGGAAAGTTTCACATAGATTGAATTACCCATTAGTTTCATGTGATGGATGGGTAATTTTCTTATGTCAGGTGGAAGAGGTAGTGCACATGATGTGGAGTGGTTTAGGGGTGCACTAGGTGCACTAATAATAGGAGACATCACCTGGAGGCCTTATGTCTAGTTTCTAATATGGCCTAGCTATAGGAGGCAAACACTCCCTTTAGAGATATAAATGGATACTCATCAGGTGGGATGGGGAAGTGGATCTCATCCCATTTGAGAGATTGAGGATGTATTTTGTCTTGGTACAAGGTATTCCAAGTCCATTACCTAGATACAAGAAAGAGGATTCAGAGATCTTACTACCAGATGCACATCCTATGCCAACTTTTCTAGATTATAAGGAGTTACCACCTAAGGCACAGATAAATGATGCTAGGTTTATAGATGGGTACACGACATGGTACAAACCTATATATGCAATTGTATATATTAGTGAAGATGATAGAGGTGTGAGGTTGATGGCCATGGATCTGGATGGCCCTAATGTATAATTAGGATAGGGTTTAGTCACTACATAAGGATAGACTAAAAAACTATAGGGGTAGGTGGCTACATTATAGGTCTAGATTAATACATTATAGGGTTAGAATGTTACCTTATAGGGTTAGGTTTCTACCATGATAGGTGAGAAGGATCAAGCCAGGACCTCACTAGGCTTGGTGACCCAAGAGAGGGACTCTCTAAGGTAGAGAGGAAGAAGGGAAGAAGTATCATTGATAGGGTCATCAAGCACCATCCCTATGTTAAGATACCTATCTAAAGTGGAGGAACTATGGTATTATGAGGCCATAGTTTTTACATAGTGTCCATAGGATCTGTGATGGGGTGAGTATAGGGCTAGCTTGGTAGGCAGTGCTAGTGTGGTAACACTAGGGAAATGGGTTCCATCTATATCTAGATAGACAAGGATACCTAGGGGATCGATAGGTATAGTAGGTGGGAAAGCACTAGGATCTACTAGTGTTCTAGAAGGTTGTGGTGCCCCTAAGGCATAGATATATCTATATTACGACATATTGTATATCATTTTAATTTTGACCTGTGAGTCGATGTGGTGAGATGTACATTTTGAGAAAGATACATGTCTATCTACTTGTACACATTATTATGATATTTGAATCATAATTTATACTTATGATCATTATTTATGCTCATGTTTGTGGTTTATGGTTTGATATTGTTTTTTAATGCTTATGGTTTGGTGTTTATATTTGTTATGGATGATGCTTATGTTATGGATGCTAGACACTGATGTAGGCTTAGCTAGGCATGAGATGGGTTTGATTTATGGTTATACTTATGACATGCTAAATTTTAATGAGTATGTACTACATTATTTTAGACTTAGACATGTGGTGAAAATGGTTGGTTGATTTAATTGCTTATGGTTTTTATAGTTTGATCGTGTTTGGTATGGTTATGTTTGTTGTTAATGTTTAAGATAAAACACACAAGGTAGTTTAATTAATAACACTAGATGGGAGACTAAAGAATATAATCAAGAGATAAACATCATAATGAAAATATCAAATAGTCATGATAAGATAAGAAGAGGACATGATGTTTCTTTGTTTGAAAAGGACTAAAACAAAACCAAAGTTGGATTGGCTTAATGAATATAATCCCTTTAAATTCTTTGCATTAGCATTCTTTGGTTTTTTTAGAAGGTGTCTTAACCACATAATGCTAATTAAGCTAAAAAATACCTTGAATATAGTGTAAAGGGGAGATCAATGAAAATGGAACCTTCTTGTGAGACTATCATGCCTATTTTATAGGTGTCATTATAATCAAGTGTATGTCAAACTATGTAGACTGATCGATATAAGAAGTTTATTTGTGAAATTCAATTGTGATTTTCAAAATTAGTTTGCTTTTGCTATGATTTTGATAATGGGTCTTTTGTTGGTTGCTATATATGGGAAGATGATCAATGCAAGAAGCTTACAAGAAATTGATATGATTTTGAAAAAAATATTTACTTAGCCATCCTTCAAGGGAGTGGTCTAGTTTTAGTTTCTTTGTTTATTGCTTTTTTATAGCTATCCTTCAAGGGAGCAGTCCACCTTATATTTTGGCAATTTAAAATAAATTTTTAATAGCTATCCTTCAGGGGACTAGTCTATGAATGTTAGGAATGGCCTATGAATGCTAATGATGGGGGTTTTTACTTTTTATTTCTTTTATCTCAGTTGACATAGACTTACTTAGGCCAGCTGAGTGGTTCACATTTATGAAGGTTAAACTAAAAACACAAGAAGGTTGATTAGGTGCAAAGAGGTTTAGGTGACAGTGGTCATGGGAACCCATCTTGTAAAGGGGTGAAAAGTAACATGATCACCATTCCATAGGTAGAGTTATAATACCTATTATTTAAGATAAGTTTATGCTAGTGATAGATAATCACATGATTCAGTTTTAATTAGTTGCCCCTAAATTATGGGGATGGAATGTAGGTAGATAGCAAGGGATGAGATTAAGTTAAAAAAAAGGTGAACTTGAACCTTCTTAACAAAATAATAGATGTAGAATCAAAGCATCAATGGGATCAAGTTCTAGGTGGCCTTTAAGAGAAGACAACTGGTAAGCTCTTGATACATAATTATGGTTTATGATATAGGGTCCAAGATAATTGAAAGCAAACTTTCCCCACTTGATTTTATCCATATTGATGACATGTTCATTTTCCTTTAGGATGATATCTTTGATATTGAATTCTTGCACTTTAAGGTATTTTTTATTTGCATGCTTATTTCAATCTTGATAGACACAAAGATGGGTAATGGTTGATAAATGATGCTCATCAAGTAGCTCAAGCTGAGATAAATGGTGTTGATAATAATCATCCTTAGAAATAAGATCTTGTAAATATATGTGATTTGGACTTCAAGAGGCAAGACTACCACTGCTCCAAACATAATAGAGAAAGGGGTAACCCATAGAGGTTCTAATACTAGTATGATATCACCATAAGGTGAAGGGGATGTGTAAATGCCAATCCTGACTAGATTCATTAACCATTTTAGTTAGTATGTTATTAAGAGTTTTTTTAGAGGCTTCAACTTGTTCACTTGCTTAAGGGTGATAGGGTGAGGAGAAACTTAACTTAATGTTGAATGAATCACAGAGACCTTGGACTTGATTATTCTTTAAGGATTTACCATTGTCGATGATGATCTTATGAGGAACATCAAAGTGGAAGATAATGTGATGGTTGATAAAATCAATAATATTTTTCACTTTGGTCGAGACTAGAAGGATAACCTCTACCCACTTGGTAAAATACTCAATCACGATGATGATATAATGATTTTATTGTGAAGAATGAGGGTTAATTTCAACAATAATATCTAGACCCCATTATGAGAAGGGATAGAAATTTGTGGAAAATCGAAGACTATGGCCAAGTACATGATGTAAATTAGTATTTTGTTGATACTTGACAAACTTTTTCACATAATCACAATAGTCTTGGTTAGGGGTAGGCCAATAATAGCTAAGTTAAAGGATGCACTTAGCTATAATGAGGCCACTAATGTGGCCTCCATAGATACCATCGTGCATTTCCTTGATAGCATGAGAGGCTTCTTAAATATGTAAAAAATAGAAGAGGAGACCATTAAAGCCATGTTTGTAAAGGATACCTTCTATTATGGTATAACGTGAGGTAATCTATATAAATGCTCTTTGAGCATTCCTATAAAGACCATAAGGAACTATGGCAAGGTTAAGGTACTTGAATGTTTGTTGATACCAAATGTCAGTTTGGGTCTCCTCCACATTAAAAATCATGGGAGAGTTTGGTTTGACATAGGAAGGCTAGGTGAGTCTATGGATAACCATAGATAATTTAGAATTTGAGGGTGCATATAGTATCTAAGATGTAAGGGAAGCCATGGTGTCGGTGAACTTGTTAGGAGATCATGGTGTTGATTAGATGTGATAGTGTTTAAATAATGCTAAGAGTTCATCAACTAGTTATTTTTAATACTATAAAACATCATTCTTACACTTGTAAGATATGTTAATTTAATTGACCATAAGATGGAAGTCACCAGAGATATTGATTATTTTGACTCCTAGGTCTATGGTAGTTTGAAGCACTATCACTAGGGCTCCTTACTCAACCATATTATTAGTACATTTAAAATCAATTTTAAAGAAAGAAGGGAGAGTTTCACCATCAAAAGGGATAAGGATGATATTTTCTCCTCCACTATGTTGATACTTTGATCTATAAAATAACATGGTGACTTGATAGGTGAAATCCACTTGAGAGAGGGTCTCAATAGATTCATTGAAAAACTCAAGAGGAGGAAGTTGGTTATTTTCTAAAGGTTCTTCAACTAGATGGTCAAAAATGACTTTCCCTTTAATTGAATTTTTTTGAAATAACTCAAGGTCAAACTATGATAGGAACATGAGCCACTTGGACATAGACTAGTTTTGGTATGGCTTAGAGAGCATGTATTTGAGTGGGTCAGTGTTAGTTATGACATAGGTTTTATGGTTAAGAAGGTATTGGTGAAGTTTGGTAGCCATGAAGACTAAATCTAAGTAAATATTCTTAGTATGGGTATACCGAGTCTCATATTCTATAAGCATATGGTTAATGTAATATACAAATTGATATTTATGTTGTTCCTCTTAGTGAGCCAACATTACCGCTAAGGAATGGTTGGTGGTAGAGATATATAGGTATAAATTTTGGTCATCCTTAGGAGGGGTGAGGATATGTGGTCACAAAAGGTACTCTTTTAGTGAATCAAAGGAATTTTGATAGTCATTATTCCACTAGAAAGACACATCCTTCTTTAGAAGCTAGTAGAATGGTCGACATCAGTCTAAAAGCTAGGAGATAAAGCAATGAATGGATTGAAGCTTCCATTGAAATCTACGAAGTTGTTTGAGGTTGGTTAGAGGGATCATGTTGAGTATGACTTTGATTTTGGTAGGATCAACTTTGATTCCTTGAAAGGAGACAATGAAGCCAAGAATTTTTCCTGATAAGACTACAAAAATGCACTTCTTAGGGTTAAGGTTAACATGATAGTGGATGAGGCATTAAAATATGATCTTGAGAGTGGATAAATGATATTTTTGGAGTTTAGATTTTCTAAAAAGTTCATCCATATAGTATTTAATAATCCTATAGATAAGGTCATGGAAGATATAGGTCATGACATGTTGGTAGGTTACACTAATGTTCTTTAACTTGAAAGGCATGAAATAATAACAAAAGGCTCCCCAAAGGGTGGTAAAAGAAATCTTGTATTGATCTTTGGGAGAAATTAAGATTTTATTGTATCACAAAAATCCATTCATGAGAGATAATATTTCATGGCCATCTATAAGATCAACAAGCTGGTCAATGTTGGGTAGAGGAAAGTCATCTTTGGGGTAATTAAGGTTGAGTTCATGAAATTCCAAACAAATACATAGTCCACATATGTCTTTAGTGGTGGGTAAAACATTCAAGACCCATTTGGGGGTAGTCAATGGGTTAAATGAAATTGATAGATAGGAGACGTTGAAGCTCTTATTTGATGAGAAGGACTATGTGAGGGTACATGCATTAAATTTTCTACTTGAAAATTTTGGTGTCATTATTGGTGACTATGTTATGGGTAGAAATGGTTGGGTTAATTCTAGGCATGTCACTATAAGACCAATCAAAATCTATGTTGCAGTCATGGAGGAAAGAAGGGAAGTCCCAAAGTTCCTTAGCATTCAGTGATTGGCCAAGTTTGAAAATGTGAGGGTTATTCTGAGTGCCCAACTTGATATTAGTGGTGGATTCATTCAACATGGTCAATATCTCAAGGGGAAGGGATTTGTGGATGGAAGAACCTAGGGCACTAAGGTAGGTGAGAATAGAATCATCATCTTGGCATTGAATAGTGTTAATGGTAGGGGAGTCTTATCCTATCATCTCAAGTGGGTCGAAGGGATGGATACAATTGCCCTTTCTTTTGATAAGTTAGGGATTTGAAGTTGATCATGTTGACAAAAAAAAATTAGGTGGGATGATGTCATCATCCTCATATGTAATAAAAGAGGAGAGGTTGGTAAGGAAGGGGTATCTTTCTCAATAATGGTGGTGGTAGTTGTTTTGGGTTATTTTTTTTATGTAAGATGAAACCAATTCCATGCTTCTCATGAGGATTCCTAGTTTTAATGGTAACCAATTCATGTGGGCCATGATCATATCACCCAAGACCAAAGCCTTTCCAAACACACTGATTGAGGTATGTCTTAGCAAAACTTGATTTATCTAGGTAGGAGAAACCAATGGTAAATGGTCTAGGTGAAAGAGAGGTGGTAGAAGGGCCAATGGGTTTGTTGAGTCCCCTATAGACAAGATGGGTATGATAGTGGGGAGGTCCAAAGGGAATGATAGTTCCAAAATTGGGGTCATATCCTATCTGGTTGGTGACTTTCACATACTCATGAGGAGAAGGGAAAGCATTAAGGGCTAAAAGGAAATAATCCCCCAACAAAAGGTGATGGAACGTTGATTCTAAAGGGTCCATGGTGGGGATTCGGTCTAAAGGGATAGAGGAACTAGTCAATGCCTCATCATTGGAGGGGTATATAATGTCCTCTTTGGTGGTTGAAGTTTGGGTTTTAGTTTTTAAGGGTGTGTTGGATAGGGGTATGAGGACATCATTGGGGTGATAGGTCATGTTGCATGTTGAGAAAGGACTTGGGTCATCTTAGATGTTGATTGGTTGGCCTTCACATTCAAACTTAATAAAATGATGAAGGGTGGAGGGTATACAACCCATGGAATGGATTCAAGGTCATCCCAAAAAAACATTGTATTAGAATTATCCTTTCAATACATAAAAAAGTTTGAGGAGCATGCATGGTCTTAAATGGATGTGAAGGATGATATTTCCCAAGGTGTTAGCCATGGTATCATTAAATGATCGAAGGAAGACTGAGTTTTAAGACATGACATTATTCATTGGGTTAAGTTGGTTGTAGGTATGGGAGGATATGATGTTAATGATATCTCCCCCATCAATCATGACCCATTTGATGTGGGTTTGGTTGATGTAGGTGGTAATAAAGAGAGGGAGATCTAGGTCCTTAAGATAGATGGAAGTTATTTTTAAATCCCTAAAGGTAACAAGGATGGAAATTTGAAGGACACCAACAAAGGCTACTATAGGTTGAGGGTCTTCAATTTGTACCTCTATGGATTGAAAATACTCTATTAGTGTTTGGATTTAAAATACTCATATAAGGTCATCTTTTCTAGGTTCTAGTTAAGTTGATTGAGGATAACTCTTCTGATGGATTATAAGGGGTTAGATTGGGAGGCACCTAAAATAGACACCTTGGGTTTGGTGGAAGATTGATATGGTTGGGTGTGTGTTATTTGGGAAGTTGAATATGGATACATCCATGGAATTGACACCTTAGCCTTTCACCTATCCTTTTACTATGATCTTGTGATCATGTTTATAGTATGGATAGAAGGAGAGTTTGAGGTAGTAGAATAGTTTGAATCGACTTCACTCTGAGGCAAGAGTGGAGGATTAGGTAAGTGTTTGCTATGTATGGTTATTGGTTGGATTAGTATGGGGCCCATAGGATGTTAATTTGTTAATAGATCATCCTTATCATAGAGTCGGTGGATAACAATTTGGAGAGATTTATAGTTCTTACTATCATGGCCAGGTGTCCAATGATAAGAACACACTTAGTGGTAATTATACCAAATGGGTTTTAAATAAAGAGTGTCAAAGGGTCTAATGGGAGATAATACTAATAAAGAGGTTTTTAATAACCTATATAAAATATTTGAGTACGACTTGGATAAAGGTGGTAGAGGTGTAATAGATTTTGCTTGGATGGTTGAGGTGGAGGGTTTTTTGGAAATAGGTTTGGTGATAGGTGTTTTGGGTAGGTTGGTGCACTTGGTTTATGGATATAGTTTAGGTAAAGAGGTTGATGAGCTAAAGGTGGAGGATCATAAGGTAGGTTGATTAGGTATTGATGGTGTAGTGAAGAAAGGTGCATCAAAAAGCAACTGTGAAGGTATAACCAAAATAGGTGGTGGGGTCTTAGTAGAGATAATTGGCTTCCTACTTAAGGTAGAAGGATGAGGCCCCAAAATGGAGGGAAAGGTTGAGGGAGGTAAAATTTAGGCATTAAATCCTTTAGGTAGTTTTACCTCTTTGGTTTTTTTGGTTTAGCATTTAGTTGGTGGGTTTGAAGGGGTTAGGTCCACTTTCATAGATGGGTGACTAAGGCTTGGTGTAGGGAAGGTACCAAGGCTATTGATTGGTTTGTTCAACTAAATTTGAGAAGGTGATTTAGTTTATTGGGGTTTAGGTTCCTTATATGGTTGAGGGAGTGTTTGACTGGTAAATTTTGTTATTGGTTTGGTTGATAGAGAAGGATTTTAGATAGCAGAGGTGGTGTGTTGGTTTGCTAAAGGTATGGTTAGAGGTTATTTCTTGGTGATATAAGGTAGACCTAATTGATTCCAAAATGTGGCTCAATCCATATTAGGGTTGGAGATAAATTCTAGTTTTTACACTAGCTTAGAGAATGGTTTGTAAGTTGTTTTGATTCCCTAAATAGTGGACCTAAAAGATAATCCCCTAGGTGGAGACACAAGGATGGTAACCTCATCCTCTTTCTCAATCAAAGGATGCAAGGTTGAGATAGGTTGTTCTTCCATGGGTGGAGTAGACATGAGGCTTTTATACTTGGGAATGATTTATTAAGGGGGAGTGGGGTTTTTGGTAGTTTAAGGTTAAGATTGGATGATGATGGTTAGTTATTCTGATATGTTAGTTTAAAGGAAGGCTAATGGCTCCACTACTTCAATAAGTGGAGGAGGAAAAGATGATTTTTCCTTGATTTTAGTGTCTAAAAGAAGGGAAGGCAAGCCCATTATATTAGTAGACAAAGGAGGTGGAGGACCAAAATTTTGGGTACTAAGTGGTTTTCTAATGAGAACATCAAAGACCATGTTAACTATGTGGGAATCATTAGAACATTTGACATTGTTGCTCTCATTATTAGTAGGAACATGGTTTAGGAAAGATTGCCTAAATAAATCAAGGGCGTATTTTGATTGTGCATTTTGAATGTTCAATGAGAGCTCCCCCTTATCAATGAAGGATTGGACAAGGCACTTAAAGGTGTTGCACTTACTAACATCATGTCCAATTACCCAATGAAAGGCACACAAATCATTATCATTGAAATAACTAGGTTTAGGATGAGAGGCATCTAAATATTTATGAGGTTTGATAGGAGGAAGTTGGATGATGTTGGCTTTCAATAATTTATATAAGATGGAAGCATAAGATTTTCCAAGTGGAGTGAATTGATTCTAGTTGTTCCAATTTTGGTTCTTCATGTTTTGTTTTAAGGAACTAGTTGAATTTGGTTGGTTGATGGAAGGTGGAGGATTGGATGTAAGGACAACCACATTTTTAGTTCCCTTTCTCTTGGTATTGGTATTGGACTAGTTGCTTGACTTAGAGGAAGAGGCCTTGGTGGTTTTGTAGGTTGAGTTCTTGTTTTTGAGATTTATATTTCCTTTGTCAATGGAAAGGTTCTCTAACTTATGTGCCATAGTAAAAGATTTTTCAAAGGTTTAGAAGCTTTAGACACATAGTGTATAAGAGATATGTTTAGCACATTCCTGAGGAAAAAACTCTATGAGTTCGGGTTGAGGTAGGGAGAAGGAAAGTTGGTTAATTAGGCTCCTCCAATGACCTAAAAATTTATCAATGGATTTATCCTAAAACTAAAGGATAGAGTAAAGGTCGGTGATAGAAAATTTCTTAGAGATATTGATCAAAAAGTCATATAATAAGGTTTGAGCTAGTTGGGTGAAGGAGAAAAGGGAGTGATTGGGTATGGCACTATACTAATTCAATGTCAAACTAGCTAGAGACATGGGGAAGGTGTGGAGAAGAAGGGCATAATCATAGGTGATGAGATAAAAATCATGCTTAAATTCCCTAAGGTGTTATTAGGTATCCTCCTTACTTTAAATTTTAGAGAACTTGGGAAGTTCCCATTGTAGAGGATATGGCCTGATAGGTACAAATGGATGGATGGGCTCATTAAAAATTTGGTAATATAACAATATATTGTGAGAACCTAAAATGGATGACTCTAAGGTGGTCATATTTTCCATAATAATCTTCATTAGGTTCATTTGGGGTTGTGCACCCATAAGTTTATAATATGCATACTTTTGCGATGGTTGGCAGACATACTAATAGTGGGTAGAAGGTTGGGAGGCTACCACATATTGGTAAGTAGATGCCAATGTTTAGGTACAAGATACATAAGGGTAGGCAGATATTGGTGGTTAGGTAGTTGGTAGGGGTACATGCCCTTGTAGGTTAGGGATGTAGCCAACTTTTGGTATAAAGGGTGCTTGTTTGATAGGAGTTGTAGTTAGGTTGGTGACCACTAGAAGGGTGGTGACCATTGTATTTATTGATGGTAAGGTAGAGGGTATGGACGCCTCAAGGATTTGAAGTAGAGTAGTGGTCAATGGATTAGGGGTAGCTAAAGGATGGTTGGTAGTGGTAGAGGTAAGTATTCTTATTATAGAGGAGTGGTTATTAGGAGTAGAAGATATAACGAAAGTAGTAGTTTGGGTTGATTAGATTTCTATGATAGTCTCAAAGGGGTAATTGGTTGATGAGGAAGCTTGGTTAGTTAAAATGTGGTTATTAACCATGGAAATAGAGGTACTCCCCATGAGGTGGAGAGGCATGCCATAAGGTAGATCTATAAGTGGGGTTGAAGTCAGGATATGGTAAGACATGGTTGTAAGATAATGTTGTAATGCTATGGAGTTATTATTTAGGAAAGTAGAAAAATATGCATCTCCTTGAGGAACCTCTAAAGGGAAAGTAGGAATTCTTGAGGGGTGAGGAGAATCTGTTGGTTTAGAAACATAGTCTATGGATGAAGAGGTAAAAGAGGTAGGTTAGCTTGGTGATGGGTTTTGCTATGCAAGGTCTCTTCATTGTTGGTGAGTGATAACCATATGAGATAGAGGAGATAAAAATCACAAATAGCCTCACTACTCAAATAAAGAGAAGACAATAAATTATCAAAGAAATCAAATCACACTCTAAAAGAGATGGTAAGCCCTATAGTTTTAGTTAATATCACTTTTGGCTTATGCCTTAACAAGTTGGGTGATTGAAATTGGTTAGTAGAGTGGGTACTAGAGAGGAATTCTAAGGCTAGTTTTAGGTTGTGTTTAGGCACTCAAAAAGAATTTATATTAGAATAAATACCTAGCTTAGTATTGGGGCCTACCCATTCACTTCACACACTATATCGATAAGGGTGTGGGGTGCTTAGCTAATATTCTATGCTCATTAATGAAATCAAAAAATTATTTTTGGCTTAAAATTAAGTGCATACATCAACTACTTGAAATTTTAGTTCATATATCTTAACTTAAAAATCAAAGTAATCTATCATAGCTTCAATATTTGTTACACATACTCAACCAAACCACTTTCATCAATTAAACATCAAAAAAATTTGAGACAAGGATTGACTAGGATTTCATCACCTAATGGTAAACTTACCCTTTCTAAGAAATGCTACTTGGAGGTCATTACCAAGGGGAGACCCAACTCAGCTCTCTAGTTGAGTGTGTGTGTGTGTGTGTATATATATATATATATATATATATATATATATATTACACTCAACTAAAGAGATGAGTTGGGTCTCCCCTTGGTAATGACCTCCAAGTAGCATTTCTAAGAAAGGGTAAGGTTACCATTAGGTGATGAAATCCTAGTCAATCCTTGTCTCAAGTTTGTTTGATGTTTAATTGATGAAAGTGGCTTGGTTGAGTATGTGTAAAAAAGATTGAAGTTACGATAGATTACTTTGATTTTTAATTTAAGATATATGAACTAAAGTTTCAAGTAGTTGATGTATGCACTTAATTTTAAGCCAAAAATAATTTTTTGATTTCATTAGTGAGCATAGAAAAGAGAGAATGCATGTAAACAAGAACCCAAGTAAAGACACAAGGGTCTCACTAGGCATGTCAAAAAATTTCAATAAATTTATTATTATTATTAGAAAGGGAAAAGAATAAACTAAGTATGGGTATGGTTGAAAAACCTATTTGATTGTGTGCACACTGAATTATATGATTGTGAAGAGCTCCTTTTTGGCTTGGGAGGATGACCTGAAGATAAGAAAGCACTAAAGCAAACATATTTGTTAGATAAATAGTTGAGTGGATTGCTTAGTGATATATAGATCTTGGATGTAAGAACTTCTTTAGGGGTTGTCAATACACACATTTTTAAAAATTAGGTTTATGAAATAGAATAGAAAGTACTTACATTAATAATGTAAAGGGTACTGAAATTGAACAAAATAATGCTTGCTAAGAAATAGACTATAAATGATTAAAAATATCAATAAGATAATTAATACTAGTGCTAAATGGTTGGAGTATGCTTCAAAAAAATTAGGTAGGGGTTTATGAATAAGCAAGGACACAAAAATTCAAGTTTGGTTATGTTTAGGTAGGCGAAAATAGATTACTAGAATTTGTTGCCATAATGACCATTAGTGATTAAGTTAACCATCAACAATTAAGGTGACCATCAGTGGTCAAGGTGATAATTGGTGGTCAAGGTGACCATCAGTGGTTGGATAGACCATTGACATTTGAGACATCTTTTGATGGTTACTATGGGTAGATCTAGGTTTGATAACAAGTTGATTGATAGGATCACAAAGTGAGATTCTAGGAGTTGAGTAGGTGATAGGCTATGAGAAAAAAGAAAATAAAGTAATGGAATACTAAAAACCAAGTAATTATCTTATATAAGGTATATCAAGTGATTTATTGAGGTAGTTGACCCATTGGTAGAGTATGGCATGATTTAGATAGAGTAATAGTACTTGGCACTTTGGCAGAGCTATAGTGACAAGTTAGCTCTCTAACATAGTAGTTAGTTTACTAGATTATTGATGATGATTGACATATAAAAATAGAATTATGGATGTGTTTTTCCCAAAAAATGTCACTCATTTTTGGAAAAACATGAGCTATTTTGGTCCTACAGGGCCAAAATTATCTCTTCCCTTCTCAAAAATTCTTCTAAGCTTTCTAGTTCTTCATTTTTCAAAGCTTTTCTAGAAATCTACAGACTCTACAAGTTTAAATCTATGAACTCTATAGATATGTTTCTATAGACTCAACATGCTTGAGATTAGCAAGTTCATAGGTTCAAAGGCTTTTGCACTTTGGTTCAATCAAAGGATTTCAATCATTAAATGACAAAGGACTTAGGCTTGAACCATTGAACTTTGAACCACTTTGGTTCAAAGGTTCAATGGGTTCAACGACCAAGTTGGTTCAATGCGCTTGGTGCAAAAGAACAAAGGACTTAGCCAAATAATGAAGAATGAACCATTGAACCAAAGTTGGTTCAATTGGTTAGTTCAACCAAAAGGTTCAAGGGGCTGTCCCAAAGTGAAAAAGGCAAGTACCCTTGTGGAGGGCAGGCAACATTGGTTCAAAACTTCAAAGGCGGCCTCAGTCAAAGGAAAAGTGGCACACAAGTGGTTCAACAGATGGGTCAACCAAAGAGTAAAGAAGCGATTAAACCAAGGAGTGATAAAACAAAGAGATAGAATGGACCAATGAATTGATGAACTTTCAGTGGTTCAACAAGTTCAAGGTTCAACATGGTTCAAGCAATTGGTAACCATTGACGGCCCCTCAGATGTCAAATTTAAGGTAAGGGAATATCCGTTGAAATTCAAATAAAGCATAGAAATTGAAGGAAGAACCAAGTGAATGGCTAGAAAGATAGCCCGATAGCTCAAAACACAACAAGAAGAGACAAAGCTGGAAAAGACAAAAGTAGGAAGAGACAAAGCTGGAAAAGACAAAAGTAGAAAGAGGGAAAAGCCTAAAATGTCTATGTAGGAGTGATTTCCAGTAGGTGAAATAGTGGATCGAGTAGACTTCTAAGTGCACCAAACCAAGGATGTGGCCTATTTTATTCCATGAAGTAAAGATGAATGGACAGTTGTGTAGACATCAGAAAGGATAGACCAGATGATCCAGACTTGGGAGAAGACATATGGGATAAAATAGTTAAGACAACTACCCTATTTTCAATGTAGTCCTTGTGCAAACCTAAAAATGCATTCAAGACATTGAATGCATAGCATGGGCCATTTTATGGAAAACAAGCACCCAAGTCTTTCTTGGAGCACTATATATTGTAATCTCTCATTTGTTACCCAGGATATCTTCCCCTTACCAAGAAGCAAAAATCTACCCATTTTGAAAGGCATTACTAAGACTTTGAGCTCAAGTTGTAATTTAATTTTCCTTTTTATTTGAATGAGAAAGCAATTTTTTCTAGACTTTGTGTTGTTCTGACTTGTGTCATCTAGAGGTGTCCTTATTCATTTAATTTGGTAAGCAGAACTAGTGGAGGTGAGGAGGAAGGTGTCTTGAAGGCCCACTATGGAGAGACTTTGTGCCCCCATAAGTACCTTCAGTGTGTTTGCATTTTCCTTTCCTATGTAAAGAGCCTTGGGATGACTTTGTTCCCCCATTGTTCTTCATGTCTTTCTCTCTCAAATTGATGGTCACTCAACACCCCTGTTACCGATTACTTGCTACCAGAAAGAGTCATGTTGTTTGCAAGAAGAAGCACTTCTAAAAGAAGAGAAGTGCCTTCTATTGCCTCACCAAGATTTCTACTATTTAGGAAAGAATCTGGCTCTTGGTTGAAAGTTGCTTCTGAAAGAAGAGAAGCACCTTCCCCATCACCTAGTATTTCTCCTTTGTTTGTCCTCATCATCTCTGAAAGAAGAGAGATGGATGGTTTGTCTTACCCCTGTGTCTTATTTTCTGCATATATATATATATATATATATATATATATATATATATATATATATATATATATATATATAGCCTCTTGCATCTCCTGCATATCTATAAGGAACCTCCCCTTGATGAGAGGAGAGATTTTTCTCTAGCTGATGTAGTAAAGTTACACACCTGGCTGACTAATCTCCTTATGCTGTGGTGATAGGAACTATTTTGGTCACTAGTTAGCTAGCTAACAAAATATTCACCCAACAATTTTTGGCAACTCCGCTGGGGACACAGTAATTTTATGCAATTTGGAACCTCAAGTTTTAGATTAAAACATCACCTGTGTCTTACCCATAATCATTATAACCCTTATCCATTATAGAGTCTGGTGACTCCATTCCATGTCTTACCCACTATCATTAGCCTTACCATCCTCCATCTCCATTTCCATTATTTTACCTGGTATGTAAAACCAGAGTCACTGGAAAAGAGTGCGCAGTCTGAAGCCTCAAGCCTCAAGCTAAAGCAGGGCTAGTTTCTTTTCCATTTTTGTCTTGCAATCTGGCCATTCCACCCAGATGCATTATCCCCATTTTTCATAATCCCATCATGGCAGTTTGAGGCCCCTGGGGTAACTCTTTTGGCCCACTTAATTTAACTCCACCCCTGCATGAGCTACCACTCAGTTCAAGAAATAATTTTGCCAAATTCTTTGGTGACGAGAGAGTTCACCTTGATGAACACATTACAACTTTCAGCATATCTTGTGGTGTGATAGGGGTGGAATTTAAAGACGTGGCAGTCAGGATTCTCATGGAAACACTACAAGGTGCTACTGCAAACTAGTTTTACCATCTGTAAACTAGATCAGTGACTAGCTGGGACACTATCAAAGCTAAATTTGAATCCAGGTTTAGGCTAGTAGAGGATGCACATGCCTTGCTATCCCAACTCACACAAATGGAGAAGGATCCACATGAGCCTATGAGGGACTTCATTTCTAGGTTCAACAAGCTGAGGCACAAGATTCCCATGATCACCCAATCGACACCTTATAATCTCATGTGTTTCTTCATCAACTCACAACTCCCTGAAGTGAGTTTTCTATTGAGACAGGCTAGACATATAGACCTTGAGGCTACTCAAGAATTGGCTAATGAGGTAGAATATGACCTTATCTTGGTAGGAAAGATAAGGAGAGACCCTAATAATGGTAAATCCTCTTCATCTTTTGATTATTCACCTGCAGTCACCACTGATCCAATGGTGCAAAAGCTAGCAAATGAAGTGTTGGCCCTCAAAAGACAAATGGCACAAGGGATGTCATTTGCTCCTTCATACAGAGATGTACCAAGGAGGACATTCCCTAATCAAGTGTATTAAGGCAATGCTACCAGGAATTAGGGATAACAAAATCACCTTCCTCTTCCACAGAGGAACCTCACCATTGAAGTAGCTCCAACCAACTTAACAGTTGGATATTTGGAAATAGAGCATGATTTCTCTTTCCAACTTGAGTTTAATAAATAAAATAACATTGACCTCTTCACAAAGGATCAAGAAGAGTCAACTGGTGACTCCATCATTAGTTTCCTAGATTACCAAGATGAACCCAAAAGTGAAGGTGATGCAGATGAGGGACCATATGCTATGTTCACCTGGTCCCAGAACTAGTCAGCTCAGCAAGCTGATAAATGAAAAATAGAGAAGCAACCTCAACTAGAAATTTAAATTGCTAAATGTGGAACCACTCTATCTTTCTAGCCAAAGGACCCAGTGGTTGCTAAAGAAGTAAGTATCCCAAATAGTTTTGTAACTTCTACTTCAATTTCACAGTCTAGTCATCCCAACCCTCCCAAAAACTAAAAGGATGAACTCCCATCCTCTGTGCCTAGTCTAATTCAGTCATTTGACATAACTAATCATGTCAAAAAGACCAAAAGTCAAATGACTGAATTTGAAGTCTTACGGTCCAACCCTGATTAGTTGGACAAGTTGGTACAAGATGTCAAGACCCAAACATCGGCCCCTGAAGCTCAAATTTTATTTGAGTTTTCAGGCAGGGGTGATTACTTCTTGACCAAGGAGGATGTCCATGTTCCTGGAGATGAAAGTCCAGTAGGTGGTGATCCAATAATTGATTCAAACTAGACATCAGAAGGATTGGTAGGATGCAGTACAAATGAAAAAGGGTTTTCCATCTCTAATGAAGAGAAATCTGATAGAAGATCCATTTTTGGTGATGTTTGGATCTGAGAAATGGATGGCAGTAATTCCTTTATAGGTGTTGGGGCCAAGTTGGTGTTGATATCTCCTAAGGGGGATATTCTTCCTTTTTTACACGAGTTGTAGTTCAGCAACACCAACAACACTGTTGAGTATGAATCTCTATTACTCGAATGGGGAGCTACTCAAGACAAAGGAGATGTTGAGCTGGTGGTCTGCCAGGCATCTGAAGGGGAAAATCAAGACATGTGCTAGACTAAACTATTAGAACAAAAAAATATGGTAATAGACCAGGTTGTTACCCATTAGAATCAAAAAAAGGGACTCTACAGGAGAACCAAGATTCATGGTTCTCAAACTAGAAAGCAAGTCTTGCCAAGGGGTAGCAAGAGAAGAGAACCAAGAGGAAGATGCAAAAAATTGGTTTCTTGGTGGAGAGCTCACCTGTCACCATTTCTAGGGATAGAATGGTTTCCTACTAGTTTATCAAGATGGTATCCCCTTTTCTTGCCTCACAAGGAGCAGCATCTGAAGTACTTCAATTCTTGAAGTATCAGATTAGTTCCCCCTTTACATATGTGTATTTGTATAGTCTTTTGTTTCTATTTTGTTGTTTTGTTTTCATTTTTTGGAGCCTTTATTTTTGGGTAGCATAACTTTGTAGCCAAATGGCATGCTTTAAGGCACTGGAGATTCTGGATTCTACTCCCTTTAATCACTTTTTACAATAGAAGGGAGTTCCCCAACTGGTGCCAGCTATTGTTCCCCAAAAATGTCACTCATTTTTGGAAAAACACGAGCTATTTTGGTCCTGTAGGGCCAAAATTATCTCTTCCCTTCTCAAAAATTATTTTGAGCATTTTAGTTCTTCATTTTTCAAAGCTTTTCTATAAATCTATGGACTCTATAGGCTTAAATCTATGGACTCTACAGATATGTTTCTACGGACTCAACATGCTTGAGATTAGCAGGTTCAAAGGCTTTTGCACTTTGGTTCAATCAAAGGATTTCAATCAGCATATGAAAAATGACTTAGGCTTGAACCATTGAACTTTGAACCACTTTGGCTCAAATGTTTAATGGGTTCAATGACCAAGTTGGTTCAATGCAGTTGGTGCAAAAGAACAAAGGACTTAGCCAAATAATGAAGAATGAACCATTGAACCAAAGTTGGTTCAATTGGTTGGTTCAATCAAAAGGTTCAAGGGGTTGTCCCAAAGTGAAAAAGGCAAGTGCCCTTGCAAACGGTAGGCAACATTAGTTCAAAAGTTCAAAGGTGGCCTTAGTCAAAGGAAAAGTGGCACACAAGTGGTTCAACAGATAGTTCAACCAAGGAGAAAAGAAGTGATTAAACCAAGGAGTGATAAAACAAAGAGATAGAATGAACCAATGAACCAATGAACTTTCAATGGTTCAATACGTTCAAGGTTCAACATGGTTCAAGCAGTTGGTGACCATTAATGGCCCCTCAGACATCAAATTTAAGGTAAGGGAATATCTGTTGAAATTCAAATAAAGCATGAAACTTGAAGGAAGAACCAAGCAACTGGTTGGAAAGATAGCTCGAGAGCTCAAATCATAGCAGGAAGAGACAAAGCTGGAAAAGACAAAAGTAAGAAGAGACAAAGCTGGAAAAGACAAAATTAGAAAGAGGGAAAAGCCTGAAATGTTTGTGTAAGAGTGATTTCTAGTAGGTGAAATAGTGGATCGAGTAGAATTATGAGCGCACCAAACCAAGGATGTGGCTGATTTTCTTCCATGAAGTAAAGATGAATGGATAGTTGCATAGACTTCAAAGAGGACAAACCAAATGATCTAGACTTGGGAGAAGACATATGGGATAAAATAGTTAAGACAGCTGCCCTATTTTCAATGTAGTCCTTGGGCAAACTTGAAAATGCATTCAAAGCATTGAATGCACAGCATGGGCCATTCTATGGAAAAAAAGCACCCAAGTCCTTCTTGGAGCACTATATATTTTAATCTCTCATTTGTTACCCAAGAGGTCTTCCCATTACCAAGAAGTGAAACTCTACCCATTTTGAAAGGCATTACTGAGACTTTGAGCTCAGGTTGTAATTTCATTTTCCTTGTTATTTGAATGAAAAAGCAGGTTTTTCCAGACTTTGTGTTGTTTTGACTTGTGTCATATAGAGGTGTCCTTATTCATTTAATTTGGTAAGTAGAACTAGTGGAGGTGAGCAAGAAGGTGTCTTAAAGGCCCACTATGGAGAGACTTTGTGCCCCTATAAGTACCTTCATTGTGTTTGCATTTTCCTTTCCTATGTAAAGAGCCTTGGGATGACTTTGTGCCCCCATTTTTCTTCGTGTCTTTCTCTCTTGGGTTGCTGGTCACTCAGCACCCCTGTTACCAGTTACTTGCTACCAAAAAGAGTCCTGTTGTTTGCAAGAACAAGCACTTCTAAAAGAAGAGAAGTGCCTTTTGTTGCCTCACCAAGATTTCTACTATTTAGGAAGGAATCTGGCTCTTGGCTGAAAGTTCCTTCTAAAAGAAGAGAAGCACCTTCCCCATCACCCAGTATTTCTCCTCTATTTGTCAGCATCATCTTTGAAAGAAGAGAGATGGATGGTTTGTCCTACCCCCTGTGTCTTATTTTTTGCATATATATAGCCTCCTGCATCTCCTACATATCTATAGGGAACCTCCCCTTGATGAGAGGAGAGATTTGTCTCCAACTGATGTAGTAAAGCTACACACCTGGCCAACTGATCTCCCTATGCTGTGGTGATAGGAACTATTTTGGTCACCAGTTAGCTGGTCAACAAAATATTCACCCAACAAGATGCACAAGCTCTTGATAATAATTATAGATGATCTTCACCTCTTTCCTCCTCTCTTCTTATAGGTAAAGAAAGAGAGTTACAACAAGACATGAACTGGGCTTCCTAATTTTAAATTGTACATGTAATGGCTTGTAATTGGATTTAGATGAGTTATATTTATAAAAAAAAGGTGTGTGAGTTTGAATGTTGGTGGTTAAGGAGGTGTACCTTGATTATCAATGGTTAGGGTGACTATCTATGGTCAACCTGACCATCAACAATCGAGGGTAAAGGGTCAGATTGGATAAAAGCTGGGGTTAAGCTAGTTTAGTCAAATTAACTATGGGTTAGGTTTGGTTAGGGGTTAAAGGTTCAACTTGGTCTTAAGATGGTCCCAAGGTAGTTAAGGGAAACTATGACATTCAAAATCATGGTGTGTGTATTTGTAGTGTCTACAATGCATGAAGCTCAATTTTACATCAAA
Source organism: Torreya grandis (assembly GCA_037957365.1). Classification (NCBI taxonomy): domain Eukaryota; kingdom Viridiplantae; phylum Streptophyta; class Pinopsida; order Cupressales; family Taxaceae; genus Torreya; species Torreya grandis. Next base: position 111,544 of record JARHVA010001781.1, read on the forward strand.
GAACTATATGAATACTCTAAAACTAGGCCTTTTTGGGACTAAATATTCCATATTCACTTGATATTACTGATAAAACTCCAAAAAAATTGATCCATTGTACTTTCAATGTCTAAAAAAGTACACCATATTATTATTATAACCTTATAATGTTATTCACATTCAAAACTTACTCTAAAATCCATAAAATTACCCAAAATATGAGTAATTAAGTCATGAATTTAGTCAAACCTATCACCAAATAGTTAGATCATTTATATAACATGATATGACTCTAATAAAATTTGTAAGGCCTCATAGGATGTTTAAGACTCATTTTTCTTCTTGACACAACCTGAAACTTGTCACAAAGTGGATAGAGAAGTAAATAAACATGGTAACCAAAACCTTAATTTCATGAAATCTGCCTTAAAATATACTAATCAAGGATTTATATGACTATTTCAATACATTACAAGACAAAAACAACAATTAATGAGGAAAAGAACATGACAAGCAAATTTTTGAATGGTAAGGGTGATAGTTTGACCTGTGAGGTCAAAATTATCAACATTTTAGTGACTCAACTAGGAAGCATGCCTATTATGCTTGAAAAAAAAACCATTGAAATCTCTTTTAGACTCATAAAACAAATATTACATTCTATAATGATAGTAAAAAATCTAATTCATGACTGACTTGAATTAAGACAACTTTATCCTGTAAAACAAGGAAAGAAACACAAAAAATAAAGGAAACCAACTAACAAAGAAAATGTGCAAATAAAGTACTTATTTGAGACAAAACACAAACTAAATAATGTGATAGAAAATCACTTATAGGAAAAAAATAAACTAACTATTTAAAAGGAACTTACCTCTAATTAGCAATGTTTTAGATGTATCCCATTAACTAGGATTGGAAGCTCCTTACCATCCATCTTTGCAAGTTAGAAGGCATTATGGGATTTGTAGTTGGAGATTGTGTATGGGCCACTCCAAATATCATCAAAATTGGTATTCCTTATTGGTTTAGCTCCATCCTCATCCTACTTGAGAACCAAATCTCCTTCTTTGAAACTCCATGAAGAAACTCCTTTGTCAAAGGTTATTTTCACTTATGCTTAGTGAATTTCCATATTAGTGTGGACTGATTTATAATCTCTTCTGGCTCCATGAGCTCTACATACCTGATCTCCATTGGTTCATTCTTCAATAACTCAAGGAGTTATATTAGTTCTAAAGTAGAAAACTCAAGAGAAATGGGTAACCTCTCTTTTTTCCATATACCAGCTTGTATGGAGAGTTGGCTATTGATATTTTGTATGTGATCATATCAACCCATAAAGATAACTTAAAATTTAAATTCCATGACCTCTAATTATATTCAATAGTCATTCTTATGATTTTTAGCAGGTTCTTATTGGTTGAATCAATAGGGCCATTACCTTGGGAATAGGAGTTTGATAAAGTTTTGAGGTAAACACCATATTTAAAAGTGGATTAACTGATCCTATCTCCCACAAAATCCATGGAATTATTTTAAATGATGTTTTAAAGAACCCCAAATCTAGTAATCAAACCTTCATAAAGATCTAGTACATTGGATTCATTTGCCTCTTTCAATGTTACTGCCTCTATTCATCCTGTGAAGTGATCTATGGTAGTAAGGATCAACTTATGACTTGAGCTTGAATGAGGGTTCATGAGGTCAATAAATTCTAATTACAATTGGAAAAAATTTTGGTCCACCAAAATTAGTTGGTGAGGTAAAGCTACAAGTCTCACTTTTCCTACAAACATAGCACATTAATTACATTTCCTAACCTATGGATGATAATCATTGAATATACTTGGCCAATAGTACCCACCTTTCATGATATTAAGGTCTATAGTCCTTGATAATAAGTGTCTTATACCATGTACATCATGAAACTCTTCAAGAAACCTTTGTGTTTGGTTTAGCTCTATACACCTTAGCAACATACCATTGATCTCGTTCTTGAAAAGGACACCATCAACAATAACATATGGAATAGATTGCAATATAAAATATATTATTATTTAAGTAATTATATTAGAATGATAATAACCATCTTTAATATATCTTACTAAGTCATCAAACCAGTTGGAAGGTGAGGTATGATTAACTACAACTTCTTCATCATTCAGCACTAAAACTACCTCTTTAGCTTCTTTCTAGTCTTTGGCTAGATGCTCAAAAAGTCCTTTGCCTCTCAAAAACTTTGTGACCTTTATTTCCACATCATACTCCATTAATTTTGTTATCCAACCATCCATCTTACCATTTACATCCTTATTTAAAATGAACTCCTTGATACTTGGATGGGCAACCATTAGGTGTATCCTATTGTTAGATAACAAGTATCTAAACTTATTAAGAGAACTGATTAATGAAAGGACATGATTTTAAACAAAAGAATGCCTTTTCTCATACTAATTCAAGGCTTTATGGAATAAATATATTGGTTTCTCTAAGGCCTCATGATTATGTTGCATAAGAATACCTAAAATGGTGTTCATGTTAGATAAGAGTACAAAATGAAGTTTTTCAAGAAATATTGATTTATGAGTGTAGGAGAACTAGCTATGGCTTGCTTTATCTCCTCAAAAATATTTTTTCCTTCCTTAGACCAGCTGAAACTTTTATTATTCTTTAGCATGGATATAAGTGGCTTAGCTAAAGTGGCAAAATCTGAAATATACCTCCTTATGAAATTGATCTTCCCTAAGAAGATTTGTAAGGAATTTTTGTTCTTAAGAAAGGAGAGAGAAATAATTGAATCTATCCTTTCAAGATATATAATTAATACATGTTTTGAAACCACATGTCCAAGAAAATTACCTTCATGAACTAAGAAGACACACTTTTTGGGGTTAAGAGACACCTTAAATTACCTACAACTTTGAAACACTTCTATGAGATGGACCATGTGCTCACTTGCACTCTTTTAAAACATGGTGATGAGAATTCCATATAGCTCATTATATCTCATATAATATAATCATAAGTGTTTCCTTTTGGTTATATATTTCATTATATTTAATAGTTAAGTTATCATCTAAGTAAGAAATGAGTGCAATTATCTTTTGTTTGTATATTGTACATTATTTATTCTCTATCTTATTATTTGTGTCTAACCTGGATGAAATCGCCATAGTTTTGTATATAGAGACACATCCCTATGGTGGGATCATTTTGAGAATTCATCAATAGTTTTAGCAATAGTTTTAAAGATTTGGTGAATAACACATCAAGCTCCAAAGATATGAATCTCTAAATACACTCTGAAGATGGCTTAAAAATGTTCTAAAGACCTATCTAGCTATGCTTTGAAGATTCCCAACCATGATCCAAAGATGTCCAATTTTACCCTACATATCAAGATAATAATTCTAAAGATATACATTTTTTATGTAGAATTTCCTTATTTAAATGTATTTTTTTATACATTAATATTCATAGTAATGGTCTAAAAGCAATCTAGATATAAATGTATTTCTATTTTGTAAAACTAGACATAATCTATTTAGATATATGCTAGTTATATTCCATCTATTATTAGTTTAATTAGTTCCAATGCTTCCCTATAAGCATGATATCTAATTCCTAGACCGTCTATTTTGAAGAAGTGGATTTGGTTGTTTAGATCATCATATTTTGTATTCTCAGAATAGTCATTGAGATGTACTTTAAATACATGTCTCCTTCTCATTCTAGAAAATTGAATAAATAGTGATTACATAATAGATTATAGAGAATAGAAAAAACATTCAAGTGTAATTTTGTACATCTGTATATGTTCCTTTTGATAATTAAATAAAGTTCAACATTATTTTTCATTACTAAAGAAAAGTTGATATCATTCTAAGGAAGGAACAAGGGTCCACTTCCCTCTGAAGATCAAGACAAATTGGTATTTTTAGTTTATAGTTTATAAGTATATTTATTTTGATTTAGGTATAATTCATTTTACTAAAAAATGTGATTTCCCTTTTTAATGCAAATGTGATCCCCTTTTCAAATCAAAGTGTTATTTTACTTTTAATGCAAGTGTGTTTCCATTAAATGTAAAGGTTTTTTCAATTCAATGTAAGTGAGTTTTATTTATGTAGAGTGTGTCTTTAAATTTCATAGGAAGTAATTTTTTTTAACTCATCTCCATATTTAGAATCTGTCAGGAGGCAATCTAAGTGACAATATACAATCAAAATTCTCACATTCTAAAATATCACACTATCTTACCCAATCAGTCTAGTCGAATGAGGACACCATAATGTTTTATGTTAGATGTTTATGTTTTGGATGTTGATGGTGTGAATTAAAGAGTCATTTTAACAAGGAATGCCATAGGATATCTTCAATTAGCAAAACTTTCTAGATTTAATTTCTTGAAACATAGAATTAGAATCTTATTCACTATCCTTAGGATTTAGACATTAAAATATAGTAAACCCTTTAAATAATGAACTATAAAATCAACTATCGAATGATCTCATTACATATAGCCTTGATCACTAACCTTAGTAGATAATGACACCATTCCATTCATTGGTTAAAGGAGAGGTATAATTATATCCTATCATTTTTGGCACCATTTTTGGGGACTCTTAATCAATACGTGTTAGTGAGATCCTATATTAGATTTATACATGGATAACTTCAAAAATATTCATATACCTCAAAAATACAAAATCAATCTAGGATTCCTTAGATTTATGAACCACCCAAGAGATTCTCAAGGATGGTTTATCTCTAAAGGATCCCAACTAAAACAAGAAGAGAAGATCCTATCTTTGTTGGAAAGATCAGGTAATGAGATACAAGAATTTGAAAGCCATATACAAAATTTTTATGATTCCTCTCCTGAACAAGGTTCATCCCCACAAATAGATCTTACAAGAATAATTTTCTCAAGAACATCTTCCCTTATAATAGGAATTAATCCTAGGAATCCCCTTTATGTAATAGTCAAATTTAATCCACAAGCTCTACAAGAAGAAGATCTAATCACCAATGAATATTCTTCTCCTGAGGTAGATCATAGATTGAGAACCTAAGAAGATAATTTAGATTGGATTAATAACCAAAGTTGGGAATAAAATATGGTAGATGAACATGCACATTTAGAAAACCTTGATTGATAGCCTCAACAGGATTAAAAAATTTCCCATCCAATCACCTTAGGTCTTGATGACAGAACCTCCATGAAAAATATTTTGCCATCTATTTTATCTACTTTTATAAGTAGATCCTCAAAGGATATAGATCAGTTCTTATTTGAATTTCAAGTTCTCTACCAAACATATGACTATGTCACAGACAATCAAAAGTTGAAGTTATTCACATCTACACTTAAGGATGTAGCCATGAGATGGTTCATGGGCCTTGAGGATAATTCGATAAACACTTGGAATGAAATAGAAACTACATTTATTGATAAATATAAAGATTATTATAGAATCATAGAATGAAAATAAGACATTTTCAAGATCAAACAAAATGAACATGAAACCTTAAAATATTATCTTGATAGGTTTATATTTTCCCATAAATTGAGTGGTTACCATCTCACAGAGGAGGTCATCAAGATAATCTTTATTAAATACCTAGATGATGATGCACATTATTATTTGAACCTAATGGAAAAGGGTGACATTGATAAGTTAGTCTTTCATCAAATCTTAACATTATGTACTAACTATTCTAGGACAAGACCTAGTATAAGGAAATCAAGGTTAGGAAAATCACCTGAAGTTGGAAAATTAATGGAAGAATTTGCTAATTTTAAAATAGATATTCTATTATAATTGACATCCACATTAGATGGACTTAAATCAAAATCCAATTCCATAAATGTTGAATAATTTTTAATATATTATTCTATATGTAGACTCAAACATGTGGTAGAAGATTTTCCTTTAGATAAAATAGAGGTATGTGGTATTTGTGATCTAGACCATAACACCAAGAATTGAAAATATATTCCTAAAATAAGGAACTAGGTAAAATAAGAATTGCATATATTTGATCAAGTGAAATTTATCCAAAGACAAGGAAATTAATACTCCCAGCTTCAAAATCTATTTGGTTTAGGATTTCCTCCTAATCCATGGATGATACCATAGGCTAGACAAGTCACACCACCAATGTAGGGATCAAAACCACAACCAAAACCATTGGATACTCAAGAATGGATGCCAAAAATTTGGGGAATGCTTCAAAATACTTCATAACCCTAGGCATAATAGCAAAACCAACAACCACATTGGATACAATAGTCCCACCTCAATGGCCAAATCAACAATATCAAATGTAGTGAATGTTTTCTCCACAAATCTTTTATGCCTTCATAACCTTATCCACCACCAATTGATTAATAGGTTCACCAACCATAGTTACCTACCCAACTAGTAAAAAATCCTAAGAATAGGCAAAATACTCCTATTTATAAAGTTGATCAATAAAGTAGTGATGCAATTGGTTTAGCTAAGTGTAAAAATGTTCAACTTAGATCAAGAAAGGTGGTAAGAGATTCACACATTACCATAACTAAAATTCTCAATGATTAAAACAATCCTAAGTCACATATATTCCAATAAACAAATTAAGATAAGGTAGAAGCTATAAGTATTCCAATCACACCAAACATAATTCAATATCCCCCTACTATTATGTTTCCTTGGAGACTAAAGGAATACAAACCTAGGGAAGATTTTGAATTGATGCATGAATTAAAACAAAATGAAGATATAAATTACACTATTAAGATACATTAAGGATATTCCTAAGTTGAATCAAATCATTAAAATATTGTGCATTAGTATACCAGAAAGAAAGAAATAATATCCTAAAGCAATTTAGGTAACTAGCAAAATTGTTGATTTACCAATAGGAAACATACTTGTTCCTAAATATAGAGACCTAGGTAGTCTTGTGATGATTGTGACAATTGGGAACAAGTCCATACCAAATGTGATTTTAGATCTAGGTACTACAATCAACATAATGACTATCAACATAGTATAATTGTTATCCTTCATAGGGCTTCAACCTAGCACTATAATTTTGAAAATAGAAGATCAATCCACTACTACACCTGAAGGAACCATAGAAGATGTTCTAGTCACCATAGAATCCTAATAATATCCTATATATTTCATGATCCTTCAACCTAAACCCAAGAGGGTAAGATATCTATTCATTCTTGGAAGACCTTGGTTAGCTATAGTTTCAATATGAATTGGTTGTAGATATAGAAACTTGACCATTTCCAATGGAATTCATGCCAAACATATCTCCCTTTATTTTCTTGCTAGGCCTTCAATGGATATTTCTAAATAGATATCAGTGGATCAACTTAAACAAAATAAGACTATTGTGTCTTTTTTAGCCATGGTTATCATAAAATAATATGTCCAAGAGTTTAAGGAACAAATAAAACATATTTTGATCAATATAACCTAGATTGAAGTCTGATAGCCTAATTTTAAAGTCTAAAAGCCTAGCTCCAAAGACTAATAGTTTAGCTCAAAAGAATGATAACTTAGATTTGAAGACCAATAGCTTAGCTCTAAAGATGAATAATCATGAATGGGATAAATTTAATTCCACTACTAAAAATCATGATAATTTCACAAGTTTCCCAAACATGTTATTTGGTCCATAAGATATCCATCAATGTCATGTCCCCTTTTTAGTTGACATGTTCAAAGTTGATGGTTAGCCTATTATGTGACCCTCATAGGCTGATAAGATGGTTAGAGGGTCTTGATGGAGATTGGCTTGGCTTCGTTTATCAAAAATTTTCCAGTTGGCTTTCGTTTGGGCTCAATCAGACATGTATTGAGGGAGATATTAATATTTGATTGATTTAATTAAATATTAATTATTTAGCATATTTTAATTGTGCAACCCTAATTCTAATTTAAGAAACCCTAATTAGGGAAAGCATATCTTTTTGAGGGTATAAGGGTTTCTCATGGGAGAGAGCTGTGATTATGAATGATTATTGATATTGATTTTTGCTAAGAATTCTTCTATGAAGACTGAGCCAAGGGTTCCAAGATTCCATTTGCATTGGAGAACGTCCACTCTTCAGTGTGTGTGATTTAGAGGCTATGAAATATTAGCTGATCTATTACCAATTTGAGAGATAGCTTCATACAAAAGTTATCACAGAGGTTTACAAGTTTGGGAGATAACTTCACACAAAAGTTATCACAGGGCTTTCTAGGTATTTATTTTATTATGTTTTGATTCAATAAATTATACAAATAGAGATTCTCAGATCAGGTATCTAGAATACAAGCCATAATATATATTTTGCTTCTATACAGAATCTGTACCGATCCGTGTAATTTCATTCCATTCTACCACAGGCTGGACAACACCACAGGGGACACAGGAACTAACATCGGCATACCAGTGACCAACATTGGCTGACTGAAGACTGACGTCGATAGATTAGCTGACCGATAGAGACCGATGTCGGTAGTATATCGATCGACAACGGTGACTTTGTTGTTGACATAGCAACCCAAGAGCCATCCCAGATTTGAAAAAGATCAGGGTTTGAGATGATATTTGTATTACTTTATATGCATGCCAGAGATACATTATTGTAATCATTCTGAAGGATAATAAGAGCACTGATTAGCTAGTTGATAGATTATACTACTGTCTATCTATTTAATTGAAATTATTCCACAAAATCATATCTTTGTTCAAAGTTTTTGTCTTTCATATATCCCTGTTGGTTGGGGATACTACAATGGTATCAGAGCTTTTGAATTTCTATATTCCCAATTGGTTAGGGATATTACAGTGGTATCAGAGCTTAATCTTGCCATCCTGAGGGTTTTATAGATCTTATGTAGCCACAAGAGTTTGGACCACACAGGTATAACACACGCAGTAGAGCCTTGCTTGAAGGTACCCAGGTGTTAGATCAGCCACCGATCATCATGAGTGATAGACGTGAGGGTAGCCCACCTAGGGGCCACAGGTATGATGATGATCAGGACACCAGAGAATTCCATCATGCTATGATGACATGCCAGCAACAGATGAATCAGGAAATATAGAGACTCACTACTATGGTAGAGAGGATGAACACACCTATTAGATAGAATGGGGAACAAGGAGATAACAAGAGTGCTATTATTAATTAGAGACCACAATAGGCCCACTCCAGAACAACTGATAGAATTACACATCCTACATTTGTTCAAGAGGAACCAAAGGCTCTAGCAGAGGAAGAGATAGGAGATTCTCTATTTGCAGATGTTTTCATGGCTGTAAATGATGAGTGGGACTTATTATCTCCTCATGTTTAGGAGAGGATTTCCTTTGATCATTTTGTTAATCTAAGGAGAGAGCACTAAAAATTGGTTAGACAAGAGAGGAGGCCTAAAGGTCAACTCAGTGAGCTGAAGAAGGCTACTGGCAATCTTTCTTTGACTACCTTCGACGACAGTGACAAGATGATAGCTCAAGCTTGGGTTCATAAGCTTGACACATTCTTGGCATTAAGGCCAATGATAGAGATAGAGGCCATCAAATATACCACTTTGCACTTGGATGGAGTAGCACATGATTGGTGGTACCATGGTATGGTAACACTTCAGCATAACCAAGTGACAGAGTACTAGGACTTTGTGGATAGATTGGTTGAGCAGTTTGACAGGAAATATCCCAAGGTTTACTTTCAAGATTTAGCATAGTTGAAACAAACATGTAACTTGGAGTCCTTCATTGGTGAGTTTTAGAGATTGGCAGTCATGGTGCCAAATATTTCAGAGTGTAGGTTGGTAGTTCTCCTTATGGAGGGATTGATTGAACCATTGAGAGGTTAGATTAAAGCCTTTGATCCCCCTTCATTATAGATAGCTATGAAGAAGGCACGTAGTATGGAGATGGCAGCCCCATCTAGTAAATCTAACTCAGGAGGTACTTCTTTATCCAGGGACCATAAGTGCTTCAATGGTAATAGAGAGAGACCAGATTTTAACATAGATAAATCAGGTGTTAAGAATGATTCTAAGGCAAATCCCATAGCACCACCTTTGGATCGAGAGGCTCTTAATGATCTATGTAGGAAGAAGCTTTGCTTCTATTTCAAATGTCCCTATGATGCTAATCATGATTTTCCTTTGAGGCCTAAGGGCAAGGCAAATCATGTGATGTGGGCGTATTATGAGGATTTAGATTCAGAGGATTCTGAATAGTAGGATGGTTCTGAGGAGGTAGAGGCTTTAGAGCCTAAGGTAGAGGTAGATTTAGAGATTCACATATAGGAGGCATGCCTATCCAACATTTAGTCAGATGAATCATTCAGACTCTGTGGAGCTTTGGCAGGACAGAGGGTCATCACCCTTCTTGATATAGGAGCCACACATAATTTTATAGATTCCAAATTTGTGGAGAAGTGTGGACTCACTACTGAATATTTTGAGGGCATTAGAGTTAAGGTAGCTGATGGTCACACTCTTAGGTGTGAGCATATGATTAGAGACCTCCCATTGCGCTTGAATAATTATGAGTTCAAGGATGATTATTATGTGGTGAACATGGGCGATATAGAATTAGTCTTGGGTATGAAGTGGCTTCATTTATTTGAGGAAGTTACTCTTCATCTCAAGGACATGGAGGTTCACTTTGATGTTGATGGGAAGACACATATTCTTAAGGCAATATGGGGCAGCAGCTTCAAATATATGTTTTTTCATCAGATGGAGAGGCTCATACAACATGACATGATAGAGTGCACTATCGAGTGCACATTGGCACCAACACATGAGAGACAAGTGGATGAGCTTTGTCTTGAGGTGAGTTCAGTTTAGGAGATAAAACATGTGATAGGGACTCATCTTTCTATTATAGTTGGGTCACAGGTTGATAATGATATGAGTATGTCTAGCATTCATATTCTAGATTCAAATATTATTCAAGTAAGGAGTTTACTTGAGTTGTCGGTTGATTCTCATTTATGGATTGGATGTTGGGATTCTTATCTTAGTACTAGAGATGATGTGACACCATTAGATGAGAGTTGTGATGGACATGGCATGGAGTTTGTGTTGATTGACAACGATGTAGATCATGACTACATTTGGGATCCAAGTGGATTGTTTGGTTTATCATTCAGCGATTGCTTGTGGTCAAGAAATTTTAGGAGGGGCAGATTGTCATGTCCCCTTTTTAGTTGACATGTTCAGAGTTGATGGTTAGCCTATTATGTAACCCTTATAGGCTGATAGGATGGTTAGAGGGTCTTGATGGAGATTGTCTTGGCTTCATTTAGCAAAAAATTTCCAATTGGCTTTCGTTTGGGCTCGATCAGACATGTATTGAGGGAGATATTAATATTTGATTGATTTAATTAAATATTAATTATTTAGCATATTTTAATTATGTAACCCTAATTCTAATTTAAGAAACCCTAATTAGGGCAAGCATATCTTTTTGAGGGTATAAGGGTTTCTCATGGGAGAGAGTTGGGATTATGACTGATTATTGATATTGATTTTTGCTAAGAATTCTTCTATGAAGACTGAGCCAAGGGTTCCAGGATTCCATTTGCATTGGAGAACATCCACTCTTCAATGTGTGCAATTTAGAGGTTGTGAAATATCAGCTGATCTATTTCCGATTTGAGAGATAGCTTCATACAGAAGTTATCACAGAGGTTTACAGGTTTGGGAGATAACTTCACACAAAAGTTATCACAAGGCTTTCCAGGGATTTAGTTTATTATGTTTTGATTCAATAAATTATACAAATAGAGATTCTCAGATTAGGTATCTAGAATACAGGCCGCAGCATATATTTTGCTTCTGTATGGAATCTATACCGATCCATGCAATTCCATACCATTCTACCACAGGCCAAACAATGCCATAGGGGACACAAGAACCAACATTGGCATACCAGTGACCGACATCAGCTAACTAAAGACTGACGTCGGTAGATCAGTCGATCAATAGAGACTGATGTAGGTACTATATCAACTAATGATGGCGACTATGTTGTTGACACAACAACCCAAGAGCTGTCCCAAATTTGCAAAAGATCAGGGTTTGAGATGATATTTGTATTACTTTATATGCATGCTAGAGATACATTATTGTAATCATTCTGAAGGATAATAAGAGCATTGATTAGCTAGTTGATAGATTATACTATTGTCTATCTATTTAATTGAAATTATTTTGTAAAATCATATCTTTGTTTGGAGTTTTTGTCTTTCATATATCCCTGTTGGTTGGGGATACTACAATCAAGCCATAGTTGACTAAGCTCAAAATGGGTAAAATTTATTTTTACATATTTTTCATTGTCCATTAACTAATATGCTTTTCAAAAGTGAAACCTTTCATAAGAATGTGGCTATATTTCACATGATACTACCACACACATGTCCATTAAATGATTTTATGAGTGAATACAAATATTTAAATTCCATTATTCCATGTACTAAATAGATTGCAATCCAACTTGGTAAACTATTGAATATTAAAAATTGGTTGACAGACCAATAAAAAAGTAAGATGTTTGATGTATTGGTATAACACATAAAATACTTTACTTAGAATTATAGTGATATGAAATAAATACATCCTAGTGTCTGTATCCATCACATCTACACCAAATATGTTAGATCAATTAGATAACCACAATGGAGGATTAACCCAACCTTGAAAGAAATTTTAAAGAAAGAGATAGAAAAACTATTGGAATTTGGTTTTATTTATCCCATATATAATATTCAATTGGTTTAATGTCTTTTTATTATGCCTAAGAAGAATGGAAAATGAAGAGCTTGTGTAGATTATAGATAATTGAATAAAGCCACTATGAGAGATTACTTTCCTTTATCTTTTATTGATCAAGTTTTGGATAACTTGGTATGGAAGTAGTAATTTTATTTCTTGGATAATTTTAGTGGATGTAATCAAATCAAAATAGCCCCTGAAGATCAAAATAAAACTACATTTACTTATCCTTGGGGAACATTTACTTATAGAGACCTTCCTTTGGATTGTGCAATGCACCTTCTACCTTTTAGAGAGAAATGTTAACCATATTTTTTTATCTTAAAAATAATTGTCTGGAAGTATACCTGGATTATTTCACTATCCATATCACTACATTTGATGAAGCATTGAACAATTTGTATAAAATGCTTACCATATGTGAGGAAGATGAAGTATCTTTGAGTCATGGGAAGTGTATCATAATGGCTGATGAAGGGATAGTATTAGGACAACATATCTATTTTCAAGGAATAAAAGTGGATCCCAAAAGTATTGAATTAATTTATATTCTTCCCATTCCTTAGACATAAATAAGTGTTAAATTTTTATCAGTCATGCAGGGTATTATAAAATATGTATTGAATACTTTAGTAAAATAGTTACACCTTTGTTTTCTTTGCTAACAAAAGACATTGAATTTGTTATGAATGATAACTATCAAGAAGTTTTTGAAACATTAAGGAACAAACTCTCACTACTCTAGTTTTGAAAGTACCTAATTAGAAACAACATTTTCATATCTATACTGATGCTTCCAATAATGTACTAGGGGAAGTTCTAGGACAAAGAGATGAGGAAATAAAAATGTATGTCATTTATTATATCAGCAAGAATCTCACTCCCATAAATAAATTACACTGCCATAGAAAATAAATTTCTTCTTCTTGTTGTTTATATTGTAAATAAATTTAGGCATGACATTACTAGTTATTAGGTATTTATCTATAAAAATAATTTAACTATTAATTACTTAATGAATAAACCAATAGTAGGTGGGAGAATTATTAGATGGATACTTCTATTGAAATAATTTGACATTACCATTATAAACAAACCTAGGAAGTATAATGTTGTTGTTGACTTCTTGTCTAGATTGATCACTATAAGTGAAGATGAATCTATGGAGGATTCTTTTCTAGATGAATAGATATTTTCTATATCTACATACTCCTCATGGTTTTTAGACATGGAAAATTACTTAGAAATAGTGAATTTTCCTCATTCATTTACTTCTAAAGAAAGAAAATGTTTGGTTAGAGCTAGTTCTCATTTCAAATGGTTTAAATGCATGTTGTTTAAAAATGGACTTGATCATGTACTTCATAGATGTGTTAGAAAAGATGAAGTATTTGACATCATAAGAGTACAACATAATAAATAAGGAAGATATTATTTATTAAATAGGACCATTCATAAGATCCTTGGTGCAGGTTATTACTGGCCATCTCTTTATAGTTAGTATGACAATGTGATCCTTGCCAAAGGATGGGTAAGCCTAATCTATCCTCAAAAATGCCTCTTCATCTTCAAATAAGTTTAGAACCATTTGAAAAATGGGATTTGGAATTTTTTGGACCAATAAACCAACCATATCAAGGAAAAGAGTATTTATTAGTATGTACTGACTATGTTACTAAGTGGGATAAAGTGCAAGCACTCACCTTTGTTAAGGAAGAAATGGTTTCTAATTTCCTATATCATATGATCATATTGAGATTTGAAGCTCATATATCTATTATTTCTAATCAAGGGCCCCAATTTATGTGTAACATGATCAAGGATTTTATAAAATTATACCAAATAAAACATTAAAAATCTTCACCATATCACCCCCAAGATAAAGGGCAAGTAGAGGTCACCTATAGAGAGCTTGAAAACACCCTAACAAAAATAGTGAATATCAATAAGAAATATTGGGTAGATAGAGTACCTAAAATAGTTTGGGAATATAATAAAACATGGAAGACTACCATAATATTCTCTCCATATGAAATTGTACTTGGAAAGAAAACTTTATTGCCAATAGAGTTTAAATTGTAAAAACTAAAGATAGCAGCTAATATGGGAATTGATCTTAATGAAACATAGAAGGAAAAAATCATGCAATTGAATGGGTGGATGAACTAAAAATGAATGCACTCACTCAAACCAACATGATCCAAAAGTAGATAAAGTAGTGGCATGATACTCACACAAAGAAAATAGTGTTAAGAAGGTGATTGGGAACTTCTATTTGATTCTAAATTCTAGAATTTTAAAGGTAAACTCAAGATAAGATAGTTGGGGCCATACCTAATCAAAACCGTTCACAATAATGGATTTGTTCAACTTTAACCAATTGATGGTCACTAAAGGACAATTCTGGTCAATGGTTAGAGACTTTATATGTATAGAAGTTCTCTTAATAGGGAAGAATTCATTGAATAGAATCAAGACCAATTTAACCTTTTAGAATAACTTAGTTCTTCCACTAAGGTTGAATGATAGTTTTTTTAGATATCCAATAAAGGATTATTAAAAAAAAAATGGTAGTTCTTCTCACTTCAAAAATTCAAAAAAAAATGAAAAATAAAAAAATAAAAATAAAAAATAAAAATAAAAATAAAAAACTACTGAAAAGTAAAAACCAAAAATGACACATTTAAGAAAAAACTTATACAATAAACATAAATTATTGTCTTGTCAACTAACCTATCTTCTAAAAATTATTTATCCTTGTAAGACACATGAAAACTTTAGGAGATAAGCATGGATCTATATAATAGAGGTGTAATGTTAGATATTTTTTGTTTTATGTTTTGAATGTATGACCATTAGGCAAACAACACTTTTCATTATGGTTAAGTTCTCTTGATACCATGTGTATTTGATTGAAGTTGGTACCATCTCCACATTTCACGATTTGATGTGAAGTTATTATAAAATATATTTTCAAAAATATATGACCTCATATGGAAATCATTGTGAATATTATTTTAAATGCTACCAAGTCTGATCCCTCATACCACATCATTAATAGTGACCCTAGAAAGTGCTTTCTCATTAAAAGTTCACATGTTTTAAAGTGTTTGGCCATAATTTTTACTATAATTTCATGATATTCCTTTATTTTCTATTCATTACTATATCACATCCCCATTTCCTTGCCTTCCTCTATACTTTACAATTTTGAGCTCAGTTTTTCATCATGTAGAAGGTTTATGAGATTATTATAAATAACTTCAAAAATGGGAGGCAATAAGAATAAAAGTTAACCAAAATAATCAAAACCCATGTTAAAATATGAATTAACGAGGGTTATTTTTGAGATGGCATGATGGCTAAATTTTTTGAAAACATTTTAGGGTTTTTAGGAAAACATTGTCTATGAAATTTTTGAAATTTTTGATGAGGATCATTTTATTGTCTGAGGTGAGAATATTCTTTTGGATTCCTCTATGATCAATGAACTATTAGGAATTATTGAAGAGGTTTGGTTGTCATTGATAAATTAGTTTATGTTGATCTAATTCAACTATTCATTGATGATAATGAACCCCATCTCAAATTAGATAAAACCCTACAAGGCATGGCCAGAGTAATCATGTGAGATAGTCTTTTGTCATCATGGAATAATTTCATATATTGGGTCATGAAGTATCTCACATGTGATGGAAAATCCACTATGGTCAGTGGATATAGCATGCATCTTCTCATTCATTCAAGGAAAGGATCCACTAAACCAAGATGCTAGGTAAACCTACCATCCTTTCTTCCCTGTGCTATAATTAATGTAGTTTAAAAATTAGAATTGGGTCAGTCAAACATCATGGTTTGATTGACCTCATCTATCAACATCATTTTTTGAAGAAACCTAAAGGTGAAAAATCTTGGTCCTCATTTCTATGAAAATCATCCCATATTTTTGGTAAGAAATCACAACACCATATTTCTCCTCCTCCCACTATAGCAAGGATAGAAGAATATCCATCTTTGGCATCATCAACTCTAAAGATGTGCCAAATGTGAAAAATAAAAATGTGGGTTTCTTCCAAAAAACCTACTCCATTAGTCAAACCCTAACAAAGCTTTTATTTAATCCTCTAGGAGGAAGAAGAAGTTGATGTATAGGCAACAAAATTTTTGGTAATTTTAAGCTCTCTAATTGAAGTTATGGATGATGAAAACATAGTTAAAGAAGAAATCCATACATTGGAAATTATATTTAAAAAATAATAAAGAACATTAACCTATAAAATTAATAAGGGTAAAGTTCCACTGATAGAATAAGCCTCATCATCTCCCCAAATTTCTCATGAAATCAAAAAGTTGTAGCATGTTATGACCCTATCACAGTATGAGGAAACCATTCAATAATAACAAGTAGATTTGAATTTTATTTCATTGACACTACAAGCTAAGGATCAAACTATTTCTAGTTTAGAAAGAAGGTATGAAGATTATTTTGCTCAGGTTCCAGCACAAGAAGTATTCATTATAGTATTTAATGTTGAATATACCAAAATACATAATCAATTATTTTCTCAATCTCATGAACTTGGCACCTTATAGAACTCCCTTGTAAATAGGGATGCTCAAATTACAGGTCTCCAAAATTCTATTTCTGGTAAGGATGATCAAATTAATAATTTTCATCATTCTATTTATAGTAAAAATGAATATCTTGCTCAAAAAACAACTTGCATATAAAAGCTAACAACTCAAAATGTTGAGTTACAAACTTCCATACAAACTATGTAGAGGGAAACTAGGGAAATAACTATATAAACTAAAGGACATTTAAGGGCTATTCCTTCCTTCCCTCTACCAATTCATGAAATTATTTAACTTTGGAATGAATCTCAACATAAGATTAAAAAATTTGAAGAAGAAAATTCTAGGATCAAAGTATAATCTCAGCAATAGCTACAGAAAGCTCAAACTTTTATTCAGAATATTTGTGAAATTATTGAAAAATTATTATCTTGCAAAAAATTTTCCTCTTTTTATGTTATATTTCTTCATGAATAATTTTACAAGTGGAAAATCTAGTTGATTTATATTATTTTTCTTCATGTTATTGAGGATGAACATATGTTTATAAATATCTTTCTAAAAAGTAATACAGAAAGATAGGATTAAGTTTGTGAGTTATATCTTTTTAACATGTTCTGTTACTAGTCTTGATATTTAGTGAACTTATTTATGGGGGAAACACAATTACATGATTTCATTTCTATGATGATAAATCAACTAGCTCGAGAGAAAGAACACAATAAATTATTTCAATTACAAAACACTATAGGTTTTTGCATGAGACCTCAATTTCTAGAGGCCCATAAACTTCTTGTTTCTTTTCAACCTATGTATCATATGTACATGAAAAACAAATACCATGAATTATTGAGATAAAATTCCAAAAATTTCAAAGATTTTATGAGCCAACATTTTACTATCTCCATCAATGCAAGTATGGCTAGGTGGGAGACTTTGCCTGTTGATTTAAAATGTAAAGAAGTTGTGAGTCCCACCACCATCAGTTAGAGTATTTCCTAAGCTCAAGTGGTTGTTTAAATTATCTCTCATCTCTTGGAATAATGAGGATTATATATTTGGATTGGTATGATATTTAGTCCACCTATTCTTCTTGTCCTATGTCTCCCTAGAAAAATTGGCATAATCATGCATAAATAGAATTTCAAGCATGGTTGCATATAGTGGTATGAGATTTGGTATTTCTACCTAGAAACCATCATGATTGGGGGCATGAATTTCAAATCTATGATCTCAATTAGTTGTTTGAATCTAAATTCCTATATTGAATAATAGTTCTCCCACTAGTTTTCAAGAGGACTTGTAAAAGGTAAAGTGTGGGGAAAAATGATGAGCATTCTACATAGCTCATTATATCTCATATAAACTATCCATAAGTGTTTCCTTTTGGTTATAAATTACATTAAATTTAATAGTTAAGGTCTCATATAAGTATGAAATGAGTGTAGTTGTTGCTTGTTCATATACGATACATTTTTTATTCTCTATCTTGTTATTTGTGTCTAACTTGGATGAAATGAGCATAGTTTTGTGTACAGAGATACATCCCTATGGTAGAATAATTTTGATAAGTTATAAATAGTTTTGGAAACCCTTTTTTTAATAGTTTTGAAGATTCAGTGAAGAACACATTGATGAAAATCTATAGCTTTGAAGATGCTCTGAAGATGCTTTAAAGACCTGCCTAGTTGTGCTCTAAAGATGCCCAATCATGCTCTAAATATGTCTAACTATACCCTACAGATCAAGATATTAATTCCTAAGATATGTATTATATATATATAATATATATATATATATATATATATATATTCCTTCTTTATATATATTCCTGTAGACGTTACTATTCATAGTAATGGTCTAAAAATGATCCAGATATAAATGTATTTCTATTTCGTAAAACTTGACATAATCTCTTCGGATATATGTTAGTTATATTATATCTATTGTTAATTGAATTAGTTCTAAATCTTCCCTATAAGTGTGGGATCTAATTCCTAGATATTATATTTTTAATAAGTGGATTTGGCTATTTAGATCACTATATTTTTTATTCTAAGAATAGTCATTGAGATGTGCTTTAAATACATGTCTCCTTCTCATTCCATATAATCAAATAGATAGTGATTAGATAATAGAGATCAAAATAAACATTCAAGTGTAATTTTGTGCATCTGTATATGTTCCTTTTGACAATGAAATAAAATTTAGCATTTCTTTTCATTATTGAGTAAAAGACAATCCTATTTTGAGGAAAGAGCAAGGGTCCACTTCTCTTCAAATTTTATGACAAATTGGTATTTTTAGTTTATAGTTTAAAAGTATATTTATTTTGATTTTGGTATAATTTTTTTTTTTTCAAAGTGTGATTTCCCTTTTTTAATGAAAGTGTGCTCTCCTTTTCAAAGCAAAGTGCAAGTTCCTTTTTAATGCAAGTGTGTTTCCATTAAATGCAAAGGTTATTTCATTTCAATGCAAGTAAGTTGTTTTTTTGTAGAGTGTGTCTTTCAATTTCATAGGAAGTAAAGTTTGTTAACTCATCTCCATATTTAAAATTTGTCAGGAGGTAGTCTAAGTGACAATATAATCAACATTCTCACATTCTAAAATATCACACTATCCTCCCCAACTGAGCAAGTCAAGTGAGGACACTGTATGTCTTATGATAGATGTTTAATTTTTATATGTTGATGGTTTGAATGGAACATTCCTTTTAACAAGGAATTCCATAAGAGATCTTCAGTTAGCAAAAATTTCTAGATTTAATTTCCTACAACATAGAATTGTAATCTTATTCACTATACTTAGAATTTAGACATCAACCAGTAGAGTAAACCCCCAAAACAATGAACTATAAACTCAAATATCCAATGGTCTCATTACATATAGCCTGAGACACTGGTCCTGGTAAAAAATGACACCAATCCATTGATTGGTTAAATGAGAAGTATAATGACAATCTATCACATAGTTATATCATCCAAATAGACAAGCAAAATTTTTTTAACAAGATCTTATAATTCCATATCCATTTCCCTCTTAAATCTTTCTCCTATATTAGATAAACTGAATGACATATTTCTATATACAAAGGCTCCCCACTTTGTAGTGAAGGTTGTCTTTAATTGGTCTTCTTCCTTAACCAAGATCTATTATAACCACTATACCCATCCAACAAAGAGAACCTCTCTAAACCTACAACCAGCTACAATTTTTTTTCCATGGATGGTAATGCAAATCTTAGAAGTTAACACATAGTCTAATCTCACCATTCTTCTTCCGTACTAGAATAATTTTTATCACCCAAGTTGAGTGTTTGATTTGAAATATGATAGCTAATTATATGAGATTATGAAGCTTAGTTCTCATTAAAGGCTCAAGTTTTAGATTTATAGTTATTTGCCTTTGTCTCACTAGTTTAGTTTCAACCTCTAAATCAATGGTGTGTTGAACTAGACTTGGGTCAAATATTTTTAAATCACTATATTTCCATGCAAACACATCAGTAAAACTCATACATAACTCACTAAAAGATTCTTTTTGTGAAAGAGTACATACTTTACCCAATTTCAAATTCTTTCTAGCTGTAATCTCCACATTGGCATAGTGCTTTTCTTTGGTTGACAAAGATGACTTCTCCTTCCTCATCTCATCATCTCCACTGAATATGTTCTCAAGTGTGATCAATAATTTGGGTAGCTTATTAGTTTTTAGTTATATAATCTGATCCCTATATTGATGTAATAACTTTGACTAATTCTTAGAAGAGAAATTAACCTCCTATGGTAGGAACCCAACAATCTGATTGTCATTCTCAAATACTTGTCAGTTCTCATGGTTATTTAGAATAGAAGGCCTCACAACTACCTTGATGTGTGATTTATTTTTCTCATTTTTATATCAGTTGGAGTGCTAAATTGAGCTCCTATGGCAGCCAACCTATCTACATATTTATTATTATCTCTTAACATTATTTGAATGTTAAAAGCTTGAAAATACTCAATTAAGTCCCACATTATATACTTATAATATCTAAGTAATGTGTTTTTTCATATGTTAATACCTCTTACTTGGTGAAATATAAGTTCATTATCACCAAAAACTTGCCAGGTGTTGTTTCTCATCTTCCTAATCCACCACAAAATATGGATTAGTGCCTCATACTTGGTAAAATTATTTGAAAAATCAAATTGAAACTTGATTGAAGAAAAATAATTTTTATTTTTTGGAAATATTAAAATTATTTCAGCCTTTTTACCATGTTTTTTTCTTGATCCATCGAAGAATAATTGCCATAGACCATCACTAGATTCATCATCCTTCACCATGGCTAAAATTGGTGTATAATTATCATCGAGGAAATAGACACCAAGTCTTTCCTCCACAACTAGGTTTTAAGGATCATGCTCATGTAGATTTCAAGTTGATTCATCAAGGAATAAATCTATAACTCCATCTAAAGGTGATTTAGTTTTAACGCCACTAGATTACACCTCATTTTAGATGACATGGTTAGTGTTTACAACACTTGGAATATAAAGATCCAAGTGGAAATGTGAAATGGGTTTAGAATGGATTTTTACCTTCATAAAATACTTTGTTCTAAACATTAAGTATTTCTAATCAACTAATAGGTGTCTCCCAATCTTTGAGGTGAAGTCTCTTGACAAACACATGGCAAAGTAAGGAGGCAAATCCACCACCACTACATCCTGCTAAGTGGTAACAATTGGACAAGCATGTGCTATAAATTTTAAGTTATTGATCATTCCTATTGTCTTTTTTGTTTATCCATCAATATTAAATGCCCCTTTTTCATTTGGTTCATAAACTAAATCAAGCTTATCCATAATTTGTTTGGGCATGATAGTGCTACTAAATCCACTATCCACCATATAATTATGAATTTATTTATCCCCAACTATCAAAAAGAGATAAAATGGGGGTGTTTTTCATTATTTTACTTCATCATTTCCCACCTTTACCTCTTTATGTACTTACTATATCTGATGTCTTCTAGGCTGATCAAATATTGTCAATACTATATTCTTCTTTATTGGTTTTGACACCAATTTGAGAGCTAAAATTTATTATATGAGCATGTAGTTTTGTCTTTGGATTGCTAAGGAATCCCAAATTCTCATACAAACATTTTACTTCTTCATATGATCAAAAATGATATAAATAACTACTCTTACCCTTAGATGTACTTTTTGAACAATTGTGTAATCTTGAACATGTGATGTTTGTTGAGACTTACTAACCTATACATTCTAATTTGTTTATGGTATAAGGAAAACAAACTAAATATTATCAATATTAAGAAAATTTTAAGGTGTACTTGAGTCATGACAAACCTCTTTGGTCTCCTCAATATCTCTCTTTTTGGCTTAAGTCATATTTGTAACCACACTACTTGATGCAACTCAGTCACCAACTTGATTTAAGGCCAAATGATCATCTAGATGCCAATTGACAAAATTAGAATTTATTTTCCCTTATCCATGACTCATATTATCTTGTTGTGCCATATCTTAATTATGTTTACCCTCTTGAAGAGAAACATCTTTTTGAGTCATTTGGGTCATGATTATGGATTGGTTAACCAATGCTTGATTATGTAACTCATTTTGATTTGAGGGTTACCAACCTAAATCCAACATCATGTTATTATGATTAAGTATAAGTATAATATCCTTAGAATATGATGGAGTATTTGGATCAATAGTTACATATGGTTTAGCTTGAGTTATAGCTCCTTGATCTTGGTAGGATAGCCTCTATTCTCTAAAGCCTTTATAGGTTGGCCTATTATCTCTAAAAGGCTAATAATTAATCTAGTTAGGTTCTTGGTAAGCCCTATTTATTTGGTATTTTTGCCTCTTTAGTTGGATAATCTCATTCCCAAAAGAATGCAACATCCCTTAGAGCTCTCCCATCTCAGTTGATTAGCTAAGAGGGGCTAAATATTATGCATATGAGGTTGGAATAAGATCCATAGGAGGAGATTGAGTGGCTAGTATGGGTTTTGTTTTAGGGGAAAAAGGCATAGGAGGCCTAAGTTCTATTTTCCTAGATTATATCAAACTGTTCCTAGCTCTTATTACAACTTCAAATGCATCAAGAAAAGTAGTACAACCCATTAACTATATCATGACACGAATGTAAAAATTGAGGGCTCTTAGATAGTACATGATGTCATACTCTAGGGATGGCCTAATCAATAGAGGTATCCTGGTCCATGTTTTTTGGAATCTAAGGTTAAAGTTAGTCATGACCTCATGAGTAGCTCTCTATATGGTATTTAGATGTTTAACTAAGGATAGGTGATCAGATTTGCAATAAAATTGTCTAACTAAGGCTACACCTAATTCATACAAAGAAGAAATTCAATTTATTAAGAGATTTTTATACCACTAAAATGTTTTTCCTTTGAAGGAAGTAGCAAGCAATCTAATAGCCATGTTCTCCTTAATGACATTGTGGACTGAATAGAGATTAGCAACATCCTTGATGTGCTTAATACGAGTTGTTTTATCTTCTCCTAAGAATAATGGGATTATCTTAAGATATAATACAATCATGTCGTAAAACTAGGCTAGACTCAATGGGATACCTCTATTGAATGAGATAAACACTTGGTTTTTGATGGCCATCTAGATAGTGGGAATCTAATTGTTTAGAATAATAAGCTAACCAAGAGATATATATTGATTTATAGGATAGGGGTTTGTCTTATTAAACCTTTACATTTTGTAATAATTATAAATCAGCATAATGAACTCAAGATGAATATCTTTACTAGATGATCTTATGGTAACCTTTGGCATGAAAGTGCCACATAAATGATGCTAAGAACTCTATAATTTAAAGGTGTCTTATGATTCTTATTATGATAAGTGTCATAAAAAAATGAAAATAATTTTTCTTATCTCCAAAATTCAACTATGTTAAGGATAATGCATCCCATCAAGTGTGCTAAAAATTATTGTCAATTTGGAGTGTGCCCTTGAGAGAAAGTGTGTCATTCTCACTCTTAAAAGAACATGGAATCTCTTCTAAGTGTGGGTGAATTTTGAAGGGAGATAATCTCCATATAGGTATATTTCCCTTGGTTCTTTTTCTAAAATTTACTCTTAAGCCTACTACTATTGATTCTAGCAATGAAAAGGGTAAAAAGACACTATTTGTAATGGATTTAAAAGGGAAACTAGAAATGAAGGTGATGCACCAATGTTTTATGAAAACTTATGATTTAAATTAAAACTAATATGAAATGGATAAACTTTGACACATTATCTACACTTAAGAATAACTTATAAAATATTATTTCACAATAAGGACTTAAAAAAATTAGTGTTTACAAGGAAGAGATGTAAAGAAATTGAATTCACATTCAATGCTTGAAATAAAGATGGTATATAGAATTAGAGAAACTTGTAGAACATCAAATATCTTAATTTAAGTTTAAAAAAATAGACAATATCATAGGAAAACAAATGATTCACTATGTTATATCAATGGCAAACACATACACTTCACTTAAAAACTATAAAGTGGAGGAACAAAGACCTATTATTTCACTCAAAATGTGAGTAAAATGTTTGGAAGCCTTTCACCACAACCAAAAGTAAAGAGTGATAAATTAAATTACATAAAATTATTTCAAATAGAAAAAAATGCTTGGAGACAAAGCAACCTCAAAATAGGGGTCTTCAAACTTGGTCTTATTCCTCCTTAGGTTCTACATAACACTTATTCAACCCTTTTCAAACATACATATCCATAGTGTGGTATAAGAGAGAGAGTTTTATGATATTATGAGACTTATAAACATATTCATTATGATTGGTCAAGCCTTGACTACTTAGAGAGTGCCTAAATCTTTGTTAGAGCCCCTAAATACTAGGTCTTGTGTCTTTATTAAGGAATTGGTCTTCCCCTTAACAATAGGAATTTAAGTCCTCATTTACTCTACATTTAAACATTATTATAGTAAAATAATGAGGTATTTTCATGATCTATGGGCTACTGGAAACTCTTAAATGCAAGTTTGACCCTTTCAACACACCTAGGCATTGGAAGGAGAGAAGGCTTTTTTGGATACTTGAGACTTTTTCAAACCTTTAAAACTAATTCCAACTAATCTCTTAGATTTTTCCTTTATTATATGTGCCATATAGAGTGTGAATTAACCTTTAAAATTCTTTTTATAAGCTTTATACAATCATTTAGTGTTTAGGCTCCTTGGAAAGCTCATTTTCATCATGGAATATAAGGGAGAAGTGGAGTTTGTCTTCAAGTATGTAAATTTATTCCATTTATGGTCTCCAAATATCATATTATACCTATAAAAATTCCTTTTAAGACATCCAACACTCATAAATAATTAATTTTGCACCAAAACCATGAATTTTTTCTTAAATCCTTGTAACCCTAAAAATAGATAAAGCTCCTTTTATGAAAAAAATGGAAATCAATATGGAAAATGAGAGTATTTTTAGATACCTTATTTAACCTTACATATCCACACAAAATTTTGTGATCATATTTTGAGTGAAAGTGTACTTTCTAGCTCATTCTCTCTCCCAAATTAGGCCTAAAAAATATAAAACTTGCTATTGGGAGATCCCATACATGTAAAACCCTCTAAAATTGTTTTATTCACTTTTCCACCACTATCAAAAACCTCCATGTCAATTTTTGATCCGTGAGAACTTGTGGAAGTGTGCAAACTAATGCTTTTTAAGCTTATTTTGAGCCTATTTGGGACTACTTTAAAACCAATTCCTAATTTGGACACTTAAAAAATATCACATTCACTTGTTTTAGATTTATTAGTTATTACAAGTCTCAAATGACATAATACCATTATTGGTAAGTTATCCCCTTCTATGAACACTTGATAAACACTAAACCATGAAAAATAGCATATTTGGATCAATATATACAAGTTATATCATAAAAACACATGTGGAGAACCTCCTTGGAGTAATTAACAACATATAAAATGTTTTAGGATTAAATTGTAGATTTATAGTTTCATTTGAAGTCCATTTCCCTTGACTAGTCATTATCAAGGTTTTAGAAGGGTTTAAGACTTGTCTAAGGTCTTAACAATTGTTCATAAATATGGGAAATCCAAATAACCTCATTCCACTTGGAAAACATTCTTTACATACCTCCTAAAATATAAAAAATGGATCATTGCCCCATGATAAGTGTGAGAGATAGTAGGAGCATCTGAAGTTATTCCTTGGGTGGCTTGCTTAGTGCTCTTGAGCCTCAAGAGAGGTTTAATCTAAGTTTTGGGTCTCAAGACTCATTATTAATAATTTTAATAGTTCAAAAACCTTTATATAAACCCATTGAATTATTATACATTCCTTATAATTCCTCATAATTCTTTTATATGCCCATGGTGTACTAGTTAGAGTACTTGGGGTTTAAGCTTGTTTTCTCTTTGGGAGCCCTCAAGGGATCTTGGATGAAAACTTGAGATTAAGTAACTTTTTTAGGTTAATGGAAACATTTTTCATTTTTTTATTTTTCATCAAGAGACCCCATGAGGTCTTAAACCTTTTTTCATGCAATTAGCTCAAGTGGACTCCTAAGTTTCATGGCTGCCCCTTGTAAATAGAGTGGGCAAGGTCTGAGACAAAACAATGAATATCTACAGTAATGGTATGAAATTTATGTGATCATTATTGTCTTAAACCACTCATTAAAATTATTTTTACTAATTTTCAAAACCTCATCACACCTATAGATATCTCAAAGCACCATTTCACCTCATGAGTCACTGGGACTACTTGCATGCAAAAAGCTTAGGAAATATATTTTGGGTTCAAGACCTATTTATTCAATTTACCATCAAATGGATATCTTTTTAATGTTTTAGAAAAATCCATGAAATGATCAATTATTATTCTCCATCGGCACTTACCTCTCAAGAGGTGTCTATAAGCTTGTATCTCCCACTAGGAGTTTGTATGCTAAATAGGACCGATGACCCTAAAGGTTAGTAAAATGAGTTTCTCCTTATAATTAATAAATGAGAACTTTTATATAAGTTTTTAATTAGGCATCCACACTCTCCTTTAACTATCATACTCCAAATTCCTAGTGAAAGGCATGCTTTTCTCACTTAGTTTGTGATTAGGCCTATAGGTCAAAAAGGAACTATGTTCTCCACCATGTCTCCAATTAAGTCCAAGAACCTTCAAACAACACCCAATACCTCTAATATCTTTCTACCCAAGCCTCTATTTTAATCTTACTCTTTAGACTATTTCTTCAAGATAGGCCTATAGGTGGCCTATTTGGGTCAGTTGGACTATGTTATTTTGTGTTTTAGGACCTCATAATTTAAACTATTAGACTCCAATAGTCCTAAATTTTATTTAAATTATTAGGTTAGGTTTAAAATATTTCTCATAACACCTCAACTCCTTCCTCTTGACTGATTTTAGATGCCTTTACTTGATATATGTGGCCATCATGCCCACTGTATAGACTGTTGTATCTTTTAAGATTAAATGAGGCCTAGAAAGGTATATGATATTGACATTAAATATATAATATCTCTTGAAATCATCTAGCATCTATAGACTCTATAAACATATTTTGTCCTCACACTTCCTTAGACAACCTTGAAACAAGGTGGCTAACTATAGGTGTCTTTTTAGAATTAATGACTATGTTTTGGGGAGTGACTTAAGGACCTCCTCAATAGTCCATAAACCTAGTTGGAGTCTTAATTATATTCAAGCACATTTCATATACCTACTATGTCCTTTGTTTTAAAAATGAATTATCTTCAGATAGGACTGTATGAGACTATTTAGCGATATTCTTGTTTATATATAGGGATTTTGAATCTCTCCACCATGGCATGACCTTATCAATACTCTTGAACATGTCTAAGGTCCTATATTAGGTTCAAATATCTTCCTTTTCACTCTGTCTCCTTGTTATCATTCACACAAGATTTTTATGCACTATACATAGGCAAGTTGATTGGGTTGTCACCTTATGAGACTGTAGGTTTCATTTAAATCTTGACTATATTAGGTGATTCAATATTAGTTCCATCCCATCATTAACTTCCTCGCTATATCATGAACTTGGATAAAGTCCTAATGGATTCAAGATCCTTTCCCACTCACCTTTGTTTCTCTATTTAGGTTTGTAACTTGTGTTGATTTGTCTTTGATAAAGATCCAAAAGGGGACCTATAGGTCTTTACTAGCCCTTTTTACGACTACAAGAGGCACTCTATGTATTCCTTATACCTTTCAACATTGTCAAGCCATTACTCAATTCAATTATAATTATATTTATAAGGTTTGCTAACACAATACGAGTATTTCTAAATTACTTCCTACTTTCTCCCTCATATAGTTTGTACAACTATTGTAGATGACCATTTTAGGGTCTTTTTAGACCTCATACTCTACTAATATCCTTTGGTCCAATACTTAATGAAGTCACACTTATCATCAAATCATCTAAAATACAATAAATCTCTTTCTTCAACTCAAGGAAGTCTACCTTTGCATTAAACCTAGCGAATTGAGCTAAAATATATGGCTATGAGTGAAGATTTTGATATTTAACTGAAATTGCAAAAAGCCATTATACTTACATCATGATCTTAAAATTCCAAGTGATTTTTAATATCATTTGGTTTCCTAATGATGAATTACACCTTTCAAACCATCTCTACAACAAAAAATTCTTGGAATATCCCTATTGTCATGATTGTAGGTGTAAATGTGTGTTTGTATGGATTGAAGGTTCACCAAACCACTCTACCTACCTTCATGTTTTCAAAATGATATAAATTTCATTACTCATTGATAAAACTTGATTTATCAAACTTTTAACTCACCTACCTTCATGTTTCAACAAGATTACTTTGTAAGATATATCTTGAGAAGGAAAATTGCTCTAAGTGGTCCTTATCCCTCTTTTCATCCTCTATACAGATTATATGAAAGTCTCTTGAGATGAATAATGACATGTAAAAATTTATTTCATAACAATTGGATAATTTTAAAACCTTGAAACCACTTGGAGAGCCTCAAAATAACTTGACACATATGGAGAACAAAGAATCTAGTATTTACCTTAAAAATTACTTACCTTAAACTCTACTAAATAAAGTTATAAGGAAGTTATCTTCATTATATTGTTGTATCTTAGAGATAAAATAAACACTCTTATATTATTCAATAAATTTATACCACTTTGAAGTTTCATAAACACCTCATGAACATGTTTATGATGATGCACAGTCCTTTCTAAAGTCTTACAAGATGATAACTCAATCACTTATAGTCTTTTAGTATTATTTAGGTATTAGAGGCTCCAAAGAGATATTTATTTCATATTTTAATTGGGAATATTGAATACCTTATTATTTTTATTAATAAAATCATGAATTTAAAACACACTTCTTTACCTTTGTGAGTCCTCATATATCTTATTACTCACCATTATGTTCCTTCTATCCTGACCATTACACCTATAACTGAGATTTTGAGATCTTAAAAGAGCATGGTTATTTTAAATCATATGAAAAATAATTTAGATTCAAATTAATACTTATCATCATTTATAATCCCCTTAATATCATGACAACCTTACCAAGATGATCTTCACACACTAAACATCTCATGATATCTACAACTACACCTTGTGGAAGGGTCATATGACCAACAAGGCTATCTTAGAAGGACTTTTTTTCAAAATTAAAGTACATGAAAACTTTATTGGATTAAATTTATGCTATAATACCTAAAATATGATTTTATAAAGTCTTAAAAATAGATACGTTCCATTGAAATATCAAGATTGCTTGAAAATAGCCAAATCTCAAGTTACAAGAGGCAATCAATTTTATATCAAAAATACCCTTGTAAGGACAAATTATTTAATTGTCAAAATATTAAAAATGTATTATTTAACCCTTAAATCATCCCCATATAATCATTTTTCTCCATCGAGATCAGAAGTGAAGGAATGGAGTTAAACTTGGACCTTGTTTGGATGACTAACTCATAATGACCCCCTTACACTATTACCAATTGTTCATAAGTATGGGGGATTAATATTATAAATAATAAAAATAATTTTAAGGTAATTATATTACCTAAAATTTTCCAAATTTTCATCTCCTAACTCTCTCCTCTGTCTTACCAAGCATTTTAAAAATGCTCTTCTAGAGCTACCAAGGAGGTCAATATGAGAGATAAAATGGTTTTCTTTATTTTAAGACCTAAAACCTATTAAAAAAACTTTTTTTTACTTTTAATGTAAAAATAAGGTCCTAAAAATGTGTGAATCTCAATTTTTCATTAAATAACTATATGGATAGTCTCAAAATAGGCTTTTTGGCATTAAAACTACTAGAATCACTTGAGAGGTCTAATAAAACTACTTAAAATGGATCCATTGTAATTTCCATGCCTAAAAAATTACACATTATTGTTATTATAATATTATATTATCAATCATACTCAAAAGTTGCTCTAAAAGCCACAAATGGCCCAAAATGCGAGTAATTAAATCATGAATTTAGTCAAACCTATCACCAACTAGTTAGATCAATTATACAACATGATATGAATATGATATAATCCATAAGTCCTCTTAAGATGTTTAGGACTCATTTATCTTCTTGATACAACCTAAAAATAGTCATAAAGTAGCTAGATAAACAAATAACCATGGTGATAAAACCTTAATTTCATTAAATCTAACTTAAATTATATTATTCAAGGCTTTAGATGATTATTTAAAGGACATTACAAGACCAAAACACCAATTAATGAGTCAAACAACATGACAAACAAAGTTTCAAATGATAGGGGTGATAGTTTGACCTATAAGGTTAAACTTGTAAACAAGTATAAGTGTCAATGTGAAGAAATCTAAAAACTAATATAAGTGCCAATATGGAGAACATATTACCAAAAAATATCTCCAGTTTAATATAGGTATGTTTCATAATAAATAAGTGCAGATAACATGCTTCTAAAACATGCCCCCACTATAACTTAAATCTATATAGTAAAGTGGTTTTTATGCCTCTATGGCATGCCCCCATTGATATGCCCCTTTTTTGAGGTAATGGAAAGTAGTAATTGGTAGTTACCTTACCTTAAAAGGATAATATAACCATGTAAACTATGAATTTTCCATGTATCATATAGAGGGAACATGTCTAAGTAGATATATCATTGAAGCATGAATAATATTATCACACCAAGTCCTAGGATGCATGATGTAGATCATGAAAACATATAGATAGTAATAGTACAAGATCAAAAATTAATCAAGCACACACACAATAACATTCCAAATTAAATAAAAATACAATTGTCCAAGGATACCTCAAACAAGGGGTATGTTCAAATACCACATAATCTAAGGGACACGACCTAGTCAAATGTTCATAAAATTAATAATGACATATTCAAATGTCAACATACAACAAATAATGACATATTCAAAGGTCAAAGAGGAAAATAAAAGAATAAGATCCAATAAATGGAACATATTAAAATTATGAAGCAAATATGATAATAACAAGGCAAAACACTCAAGGAAGTGAATAAATGAAAGCATGAGCAACAAACATTAACATATCATACTAGTCCCTAGATATATGTGTTAGAAAAAAATATTAATTACATAGCATATCAAGTACACTATGAAATATACAAGTATAGATAAAAGTATGTGTAAGTACATATATGATATCAAACATGATCATCTAAATTTACCATAGAATGATATATCTTAGATGTATCATGATCATAGAGGTATATGCTCCCAACATCTTGGCAACATGAGTAGAGGGAAAACCCAACATACAAAAGTGTATAGATCATGTATATGTGTATGCATGAATCATAATCAAAATATGTGTGAAGCACATGTGTATATATAAATTACTAATATGCCATATACTAACATGGAACCAAGAACATGTATGCCAAGGAGATAATAGGATATGTAAATACTAGAAAAAATTGGATTTTTAAAGTTCTTTTTATTTTTTTGGTATTTTTTCAATATATGGTAGAAAAATATCCTATGATCACACCCAAAGGATGGTCACAGGTATATCCCTATTTTTAACCTAGTGTAATAAACCAATGATACTACTAAGGAGTGTGCACCTATTTAATTATTTAGAATTATAGGATCTATTATGCTCTATGTATGTTTAATAGGACTCTATGGTTATGAATAAATAGTATGAATATGGGTTCATGGCACCCATCACTAAGTATTATATGTTTTCTTTGGAACAATAATATTATGAACATGTGCAAGTGCTCTAGATAAATAAATATGGTGCTGAGTAGATAAGGATTCCATAAAACTCACTATGGATCTCTGATGCAATGGTTTCTCAAGTACTAGCCACCTAGTAAATGAAATTACTTGTTGCTTACTTTTAGAAGATTAACTATAGGAGTTTTGATAATTAATTTCCTATGTGTAAATTTCTCTTTTTCAAGAGGATGTTCATATATAATTCTAAAAACTATAATTATCCTATTGGAATGAATTTATATAACATACCCATGCACTGTAGAAGGTACTACTTGAAGTGTATGTATCCAAGGTCATCCTAATAACATATCAAAGACACATGTTGAAGTTGTAACTAAGAAGGTGTAACCACATGGGTGGGACCTACTTATAAAGGTAAGTAAATATCGCAAGAACCTATTATGAAGTCCCATCAAATTCTCAAACTAATCTAGTCAAAATATGTAAATCATTATTTGTATAATTTAAATACATAAGTAATTTCATGGTAAAAATCTTCTCACTTGAACCATTGTTAATCATAACATTGTGTATACGATGGTGATCAAGGTATGCTTAAATGAATAAACAATTAAGATTTGAGTCATCATCCCTAATCACATTATCATCTAAAGTAATTTAATTTATCTAGACCATAGGAGGTGTATGATACACATAGGTACTCATGATGTGATGGAAGAGGATGAGAATTATATGTCATTTACACTTCAATATCCTTATTTGAATGATATTGTAAATGATTATTAAATGTTTTCTAGTTTTGGTGATCACCAGGTTGTGAACCTGATTACTTTGGAGGATCACCAAATGTAAAATTTTGGTCATTGATGAGATGGATGATCAAGGTAATTAAATTTTATTTTCACTTTTGGATCCTTCTTTGAATGATCTTGTAGAGGATTATTAAATATTTTTTTCTTTTGGTTGTCATTGGATTGTGAACCTGATTCCTTTTCAGGATCATTGGGTGCTCATGATGAGATGGAGGAGGGTGGGAATTATATGTCATTAACACTTATATACCCTTATTTGAATGATATTGTAAAGGATTATTAAATATTTTCCACTTCTAGTGGTCACCAGGTTGTGAACCTAATTTCTTTGGATGATCATCAAATGTAATGTTTTAGTCATTTATGAGGTCTTGCATCTTATGATTTAAAGTATAACATCTATTTGTAGAATGGCTAGGGCCTTGGTGATAGTCATAATAATCATTCACATCATAACCTTTGGGTAGATGTCTACTCATATCAACCTATATAGAATGAGGGAAAGATATAAGATGACACCCTACAAGCCACAAGAGTAATAAAGTAGGAGACTCAGGTAAATGTCTAAATTATCTTCATGGTGAATTAGATAAGACAAGATGATTATATTTTTATGACACCACATTAACCATGGTGGTTTTTTATTTTTTAGGCTTAGGATGTTTTACCTTATAACTTGTTTTGATAGAAAACTTGATATTTGTAACATCTTTGCTAGGTGTTAACTATAAATACGTGAATATTTTTTTTAAAGAAAACTATAAATAGTATTCACCATGAGAATCTAATTAGTGATCATACAAAAATAATCAAAGACTAATAATTTTAAATAATAATGTGACATCTGATAGACATTGATCACTATCAATCTATGAAAATACATCATAATACAATCATATAAAGTAAATAAAAATATCCAACCACAACTAGTATAATACACAACCACTGCTAGTAATCCACAATAAATAAGTAAATATAATTCTTCAATAATAAATTTCCAATAATAAATAAAACATAATACAATGTGCATATATAAGATGCATGGCTCCCTAGAGCATGAGTTCTCTAATCTCTCTAGTATTTTTGTTAATCTCAAGAGTCATCTCAAAATTAGTACTATTGTGGGGAGGGAGACCATCATTTGAGTTATTTTCCACACTAGCCATAGACCAATGATCTCTTACACAAATATAATTAGGTAATGGCCCTCCCTTCATGTAAGAGTAGTTAGTTATGGTGTGGGAATCTATAAAAATAATCAATTACCTATGTGTTGTATTATTTCTAAAACTAAACATGTAGTATATCATATAAAACCCATTCTATTGCAAGCTATCACACAAACATGTAAATCTTACTCATGAAATGATATTGTCACAATAAAAAAAAATTAACCTTAAGATTCATTCAACTAAAAATCTATTGGAAATCATATCACATAACATGCTAAACATAGGAGTAATAAAAACATACATTTAATTTGTTGAACATATGAATGATAGTTACATTAATATATATTATGAACTAGGAATAATGACTATAGTTTATACCACTTGGTCAAATTACACATTTAACTAGAGATTACAAACACCATAATAAGTTTCCAAACATAATACAACCCATGATAACCCATATTACCATAGTCTAATATTCTAAGACATAACTACTAGTTTTTCACAATTAGTCATATAAAGTAGTCTTAAATACATGGAAACATAAGATTTTATTTTAGAAACCAGATATAACAAAGTAAATCATAGTTTCTAGGAAATAAATAATATTATATCCATGCATTTTTTACACACTCAAATATTATATGCATGCATACATAAGTCTTACTAGCTATCCCAAAACATGTTATTCATAGTAATAACTAATATAAAAACATATATTTAGTCAAACAAAGGTGTGAGTCTAGACATAATAATCATAGTATATACCATTTGGTTATAACATAGGTTTATACTATATCACTCTATGATATACCATACTATTATATTTCATTGATTAATAACACAACTACATAATTACTAATAGCCAATCTTGTAATTTTAAGAACTAAGTAACCCATCCATCACCACATATAATAATCCATAAAGTATGGGTTTATACCACCCAATATATCCTAAGTTTAGACTACTTAATATCATATCCATAAGTATATCTAAGTATAGTAATAATATAGCCTACCATTTTATGCAAATGCTACTGACTTCTAGGTAGTTGGTCATAATAATAGAATAGAAATAGATAACTCATAAACCCATTTTAATTTTTCACTTAAGCACTTTGTTTCATTTCTAGGAGATTTTTTTAATATGGTTAGATTCGTATCCCCAAGAAACTTTATGTCATAAATTAACCATCCATTTCTATAGGTATTTACAAGTACTTGTACCCCATAATATGTACTTACTATACCCCTGACCAAACCTATATCTTATCTAGAAGTCCCTATGATAATAAAAATACTTAGAAATTCCATCCTCAAGAAATATAACAACATGAGATGTTTGCCATAAGTCCTAATTTTGCGTATTCTATCTATTTTTATGTCTTTTATTAAATTTTATAAATTGTGTTCACAAAATGCGGCTAGTGATCTAGTCTCTTGAAGTCTAGGCCTAGTTATAATAATCACCATAATAATAGATTCACACTAAAGAACTCTAGTATCTACTACATAAGTATTTTTACTGATTTAATTTAATAATAAAGTTCCAAATAAATGTAATATACATGACTTCTTTAACAATCTTAAGAAATTGTAATATTTACTCTTGATTATTTTATTTTCTCCATGAATCAATTTTTAAAAGAGACATGTTATATCTTATCATACAAATCCTCCCATGGCCAAAATATATTCTTATAGTTTGATTGGAGATTTTAGTCCATACCAAACATATTTCATTTAATATATATTATGATTATATATCCTTAATATTTATTCATCATATATTTATTCATATGATTATTAATATATTACAAAAATAGTCAATTATATTTTTCATATGCTAATTTCATGCACATCCTTCTTTTTATAAAAAGGTTTCTTAATTTGATAAAATTGACATCTTACCCTATAGAAAAAACATGTCCCCCTTTTAAATGTCATTCAATGGATAAAAATACAAAATTCATATGGGTTAACACACGTATACATTGGAATTATCCTTTTTCCATAGGAAAACTAGGAAGCGTAACTAATGAGCTAGTGGAGGTAAGATTTAAATAAATCCATGACATATTGATTTAAAAATTTACTTGTTTATTAATACATATATGTTTGATATTAGTTATAATATCCACTACACTTCTCAATAGTAATTCCAAGCCTATGACTTAGCACATCATACACAATTCAAAAAATTTATTGTTGATAGGTCCCGAGTCTATGATCATTCTATCAGGGATAGAAATGAGCTCTTTGTATCACTATAAAATTATTGGTATTTTTAGATAATTTGCTTCACTATGAAATACAAGTCTTCCCTATAATTTACATAACTAGTATAAGGATATAACTAGCAAATTATTGTGATTATTAATTAATTTCTTAGAAAAGTTGTTATAGGACACTACTATTTATTTATTTACTCAGCCCCGTCCCAAAGTGAAATTGCTACATGCTTAAAAAATCATTGCATGCTTTATATATATATATATATATATATATATATATATATATATATATATATATATATATATATATATATATATATATATAATTTTCTCAAATTTAGATCACTATATTCATTTTCCTTGATCAAGTTAAATAACAAATTCTCTATGTTGTTATCATTGTATAGCTAGTTTGGATAACTACATGTTAAATTTGATCAGTACATGCTCCATTTTAACACTCTTTTATCTGTTATTAGTTATTAAATAATATAAATATATTAGTTAATATTAATTAAATCCATTAATATTTAGTTGAATTGATTCCTCTTCTACATGTTTTATCTATCAAAGAATTATAGATTTTAACTTGGTAACATATGCATTATACTAATATACATATTTTATAAATAACATGTTTCTAATACTTATACAAATCTTATATTATGTAAAATATTTTTACAAATCGATGTATATATGAGTTTTTATGAACAGTCCAAATAATCAATTTATATATTTTTACTATTCCATTTACTATAGTGACTTATTTTAATAGCTATATACTATTTCGATTCACATTTTAATGCCATATAAATCTGCATCTCTGAGAGTGTTTAGTTTGACCTCAATTTATATATATGTACACTAGGTTATTTGTATTTATTCATACAATATATCTAAATACAACCTATAAATACACAATAGTAACTTTAGATGGACATTACTACATGGTATTGAAGTACATTACCTACCTAGAAATAAGTCTAATGTTCTTTTCCTTCTTTCCTTCTCTCCTTTTCCTTTTCTTTTGTGATACCTCTCCCTTCTTGTCTAAATTTATCTTTTTTATATAATATTTTTTTCTAAAAGCATTACCATCCACTCAACTCGAGCTTTCATAAATTTTAGATATCATACATGAATCACCACTTTTCCCTTTTTTAGTTTCAAAATCTTAACTTGAGCTTTTATTTAATTTCTTTTTTATTTTTAATCTCCTTTTATTTTCATGTATAAATATCTTTATTTTAGCATTTAGTAAAAATCCATTTTTGTACACTTAACTTTGAGTTTCATTTGTTTTCAAACATAAAAAACATGCATGTAATACTTGTGTTCAAGACTTAGTTATTCACTAAGTTTGCTTAGTCTAATTTTAGACCCTTAATACCCACAACATTCCATGCATAGGATTTATCACTTTAAGTTAGTATTAACTTGATAATTAAATTTACATAATTTAATTTTAATATGTAATTATCTCTTTATAATATTAATTAAACCAAATTAATATTTCCGTTATAATGTATGACTAATGCCACTTACATTTTAATCCTTTAACTAAGGTTAATTTCATAGGATATCAATGCAACTATTGGAGTTAACTCAAAAAGGTTAACTACCTTCTATTTTTGAATAGCATTATGACTACATGATCATGTAACAAAATTATATGTGTAAATATATGCACTACAATCATACATGAAAGCACACAATCAAATCATAATAATCATCAACCAAAACACTATCATAGTAGAATATAGAAACACTCAAAACAACTAAATACCTCGATCAAATAGAGAGTTAAACAAGTTATTCTTTTATGGTGTGTGTGTTAGGTTATTAGCAATTCTTCTATCATCCCCAAATTATCCAATCTATGCCATTCTCTCTAATGATGATCTCCCTCTGTTATACTCTGAGGGAAGGATCAATCTTGTATCCACCTCATGAAAATTAGGTAGTTATTCCAAGTCATCATATATATTAACTAATGATGTAAAATTAACAAATATACATCCACAATGTATAGAAATAATAAAGTACAACTATTAAATCATGTAAACTAATCATCATATCACTGTCCCATAACCAATATATGTCATAAATCTCAAATAAAATCAATAATAATCAAATGATAACCACATAATCCACATATTCAATGGTTATAAAACTTAGGGTGAATTAGGATGTAGCAATATTAGATGTAGATGTAGTTGGTATGTTTTCTACATATTTAAATTTATTCAATGAGATAAGTTTAGTTTCATGATCATGAATAATATGACATAACTCATTTAAATATTATAAATTTTTTAATACAATAGACTCATGTAAATGAGCAAGTAAATCTTGCTTGAAAATATCTTGAAGTTCTTTATATACCATAGGATTGGTCATTTTAACCAACAATATCTTTTACCTTAAGACATACTCATTAATAGGTTCATTGGTTCCTTTTTCAATCTTTTCAATTTTGGCATAAGAAACCTTTTTAGTAGTGTAATAGATAAGTGTGCTAAAATTGATCTACAAGGGGTTTGAAGGTGTTTATTGATTGAGTTGGTAAATCATAGAAACGTCATAAAATAATATTTTAATAGCATTAGAAATAATTTAGTCAAAATTTTATCATTATATGAATAATCAAGGCATGTTACATAAAAATATCAAAGATGTTATTGAGGACCACCCTTTCCATTGTAAAATGTGAACTTAGGTGCAAAAAATCTAGTTGGTAAGGGGTGCAAAGATATATCTTGTGTAAGAGGGCTATGCAGCACCTCTTGTTAATTAATCACATAAGGAGATTTTATAGAATTTTATTCAATATTTTTAACCTTAGTTTGAAAAAGTTTTAGAGTCTATATAAGAGATTTTACCTCTTGGTCTTTGAAGTTGGACGTTTGAGAATTCACTAATGAAGGTATACTCATGGTTTGGGTAAATATAGGCACTGAAATCAGTATTTGAGTTGAAGCATTTGGTTTCCCATGTAAGATGTGGAAATAGTAGTTTCATAGTTGAAATACAAATCCCATTCCCCCATTATAAGTATGAAGTGGTAATGTGCTCAAGGGGAGGGTTATTGGTATATGGGGTTTACCCATAGAACAAATAACATGATCAATATATGAAATATACACTTTTTGATTTTATAGTTTCTAATATAGTTCTTATGATTTAAGTAAGAGCTTTAGGGTTTTAATGAATATTCTCATGAAACAATGAATTTGCTTCCATTTGATCATGATTTATTTGGTCATGTTCATAAGCTTCATTTGACTCATGATTTTAATTATTATAATCTTCTTCTATAATAACCTCACCACTATGTTTTTCATTCTCAACATTGGTATCATAATGATCCATGGGATTAGATTACTCATTATTTTTATACATCTTAGGTTGTATAAGGGTAAGATAAATGTATTCAATAGGCACATCTCCCAATCTAGGGCTATGCATAGGCTGTATGGAAAATAATATAAATAAGAAATGAAAAGGTAAATTAGCCTAAAACCTTAGGAATGAGAAAATTTTACATTTATAAAACTTCACTAATTTTTTAACCCTAACATCTATATATGGTTAATATAAGTTTAAATGGGTAGATATAGCCTAGGGAACAAGGATGGTATACTCTCTTTAGAGAAGGCTAATTAGTTATAAAATTTAGATAAACATATATTTAATTTATTATGCTAATATATGCTAAAATGAAAAGTAAAAATATGTTAGATATTGGAATAATAATGAAAATAAGATACTTATTTAGTTATGATGCTAATACATATCTAGATATGGAACAAATAGAAAGTAGACTTGATTTGGATTATGGATTAGTCACCTAGTTTTTTTAAATTATATATTTATAGCCTCAAACACTTACATCAACCTGCTAAAATTACATCAATACTACTATCTAACTTAAATATAGGTGTCTATTATAAAATACCTATTAAAACTAAGTGAGACCACATGGATGCTTCTAAGTTATGTGTTTCCTTTACTCTGGTGCAATCAAATCTAGCTCATTTATTATCACTCCTTGTCAAATAGTAAAACTCTAGTTCTTCATCTTCATAATGGTTATGGAAAAAATGGGTTAAAGGGAACATGGTGTTGAGCTACCCAAATATGCCTCTATCAATGACTGCTACCTACATAGCCAATACTATTGAGAGGGCCTCAAATTTATGTATTTCTCCATTATGTGTTGGATTACATGTGAATAATTTAATGTGTGATAAACAAGTACAATAATGACCTAAATTTTAACTTGGAAAATTTGGCTCATATAATTTTGATTCAATACTTCAACCCTATAGATGTGTTACCCATATGACTTATATGGAAATATGATAAAATAGGGAAGCTTTACTCACTTGAATGCTTGATTGGGTACTTTTGAAAGTTTCCTTTGTATTTTTTAGGTGAGGAATAAATAAATATTGATATTATATTTATACCAATCCATTTAGATAATATATCATATTAAATCAATTAGACTAACCATATGAATACATTTCATTTGCAAATTAGATAAATTTAAGATATTATACACTTGAATTGGAATAGGAGATTTGCATTGACATAGGTATCTAATTAAGATGCAAGTGTCTTGGAATCTATAAAATAGGCACATGTCCAAAACTTGTAGAGATGGAATATAAGTAGGTTTACCTCATTTTGGGTAAGATAAAAGTCCTAGGTCATCAAAATAACACCAGTCAAACTAAGAGATAAGTAATTAGGCACATAAATATAGTGTATGTGAGGTTTTTAGTATTGGAAAATGTATTGAATTTGAAGGTACATACATGATATGTATTTTCTATGTGTACAAGACTAAAGGGCTATATAATTAAAAAATATTGTCTATAGCTTCAAGTTAAAAAAAATTGTTTATAGAATGAATAGGGCCTTGGTGATAGTCATAATAAGCATTTTCATCATATCATTTGGTTAGAGGTTGACTCATATAAAATTATATAGTATGAGGGAGAGACATGAGGTGAAAATCTATAATCTTCAAAAGCAACAAAGATGGAGACTCAAGTAAGCATGAAAATTATCTCCTTGGTGTATTAGATAATACAAGTTGATTATGTTGTTGTGATATTGCATTCACTATAGTATTTGTTTCCCTTTTAGTTTATGTATGTGTTACCTTATAACTTGGTATGATAGTGAAATTGAATTAGATGTAGTCAGTGTGTTTGATACATACTTAAGTTTTTTCAATGAGATAAGTTTCAATTCATGATCATGAAAATTATGCCATAAGTCATCAAAATATTTGAAATTTTTGAAAATAGTGGACTCATGTAATGGGGAAATAAAAATTCCATTGAAGATGTTTTGTGTATTTAATAAAAATTACATGGTGTACATGAATCAATCATGGATCAGATAAGATAGATCACACCTACACTTCTGATTGGGGAACACCCTTATTAAGTGGGAGTATGACCAATATGAGGATCTGCTAGACCTAATTAGGGGATCACTTGTATCATATGTCACAACACATAATTATAGGTAGGGTTCCAAAGCCTATAGTATAACACAATCACACAAAAACCCTAAAACATTCCTATGGTATCTATATTCACTTATCATAATAAACAAGAAAGTAAATTAATCTAATACCAAGAAAAATAAACTAATCTAGGGATCACCAAAGCTTGTGGCACAAAGTAAGGGGTTAGATGCAAAGCAATAAAATACATGTATAGGTAAATTCAAATAAAGTAATCATGAGTAACATCCTAATACATGGAATATGAGGAGTAATATTATTCAAGGCAACACTTATGTTACTTCTATCTACTAAAAGAGAGGAGAACAAAGTTAGAATATACTTACCTAAATGTGAACCTGTCATGACTTAATCTCTCCCTTGGCCAATGGGGCTTTGTAAGAGGTTGTTGTGGTTTTTAAGGATCACTTTGTTAGGCCAAATCATCTAAGACCTATCCACAAGACTAATATTATCCAAATAATAAACCTAATCTAAGACTCCTCAAGTAGAATGGTGAAAGAGCAAATTGTGAAGAAGTGTGAGCAAATAATAACTCATGATTGCCTTCATATAGAAATGACCAAAATTACCTTATATAGATAGGAGTATCTAACTCAAAAATCACTTAGACATGTTGGTGGTGCTAGGTTGACCAGATTG
The DNA here is from genome assembly GCA_037957365.1 of Torreya grandis. NCBI lineage: Eukaryota > Viridiplantae > Streptophyta > Pinopsida > Cupressales > Taxaceae > Torreya > Torreya grandis. Next base: position 154,608 of record JARHVA010001781.1, read on the forward strand.
ACCTAGCACATTATCGGGCTAATGTTTGAAGTTTGTGATAGGTTAGCTAGATAGAGATTAGGCCTAAAAAGCTAAAGTGACCCTAGATTGTGCTAGGTCAACTAGGTTGACCTAGCTTACTAAATAGGTAAAAAGGGTACCAAGCAAGGGAAAGAAGGATAAAAAGAGGAAAATACTAAATGAATGTGCAAGAAAGGAAAGATAGATTAGGTAAAGGTTTTAAGATCTAAATGGATAGGGAATAATATGACAATAAGGGACAACAATATTGCAAAGAACCAAAGGTCTATCCACCCCCTTTCTTGGTGCACCCCTTAAGGCATGCACTCAAATATATTGAGTCATGATAGGTTCTTATAATATGTAAAGCATCATTAATTGATAAAAATGTGAAAATATTATGTGTATACATATTCCCCACTTGAAGCTCATCATGTGTCACTAAGGTGTAACAGGGGATGGTACTTTGAGAAAGAACATAAGGGCACACACAATGTTGATGATAAAAAATTGTAGTATTTTAAAAATCATAAAATAACTAAAATTAAATGATAGAAAAGGAAACTAACTAAAAATTAAATGATGCATACCTTGACTTACCTTTATCATGGGATATTTGTCAACTATGTTTTAGTTTTGATTGTGGAGGGCATAGAGACTGCTTTAGATAAACCTAGAAATACAAAACTAAGGAGAAGAAACAAAAAAATACAATAAAATCTAAGATAATTGGTGCTATGTGGATAAGACATACTTAGGAATTTGGCAAGCTGGGTGACAAGTTCTATGTTAGACAAAATTACCAAGTCAAACAAGAGTAAAATGGGGTAACCAAAAATCCAATGCTACTATAGACTGAAAAAAATCAAACAAGTAAACCTCAAGTAAGAAAAGGCAAACTCACTAAATCAAATCAAGGATACATGTCAAACAAGATGGTAAAAATAAGATTAAAAAAGAAAACTAGTAAAACAAAATTTACGAGTGAGTAGTAAAAGTCCACATCTAAATCATCAATGGAAAAAGGGGATGCATAAAAGGGAAAACAACATGGTTGGGTGAGCAGTAACAATCCACATCTCATGCAATAATGTAAAAATGGTGTGAACTCAATGTTTGTAATAAAAGAATAACAAAATCAAAATAAATGGGGAAAAGAAAGAAAATTAGTTTTAGTAAATATATGGAACATGATGAAAATGATCCATAGCTTCTCAAACATGTTGTTTTGCACCTAAGGATAGATAAAAATGAAACAAAGTAGTGTTAGCATGTTTTTAACAAATGAATAAAAAGGAATTTAAAGAGGAGGGAAAATAGATTTGGAATCATAATTTGTCTATAAAGCGGGGAAATGAAATGGGGTGGAGGGATAATGAAGGAAAAACCAAGGTAGGAGAACTCTTTATCAAATTCAAGACACTCAAATTTGGTTTATCAAAATAAGAGAACTATCAACCATAAGGACTCTGAAGAACTTCTCTTAGCTACACAAGTCTTAGGTTAATAAATGGACTATATATATCATATAATGTAGTCTATATGCATGAAAATTAAAATGGACCTACCTCCCCATGATGTTTTCCCCACTCTTCATGACCCCTTATAGAGCTATCAATCTACTATGAAGATTAGGTACTTGCATGAGAAATTAGGTAGCACTATAGATTTTTTTGAAATCCCCTATTCTAATCTACTGGCCTACCACACCCTAAAGGACTTTAACTCTATGTGAGGCTAACTGTGGAGTTTGAAATTTGATTGGAGATAGGAGATGTGCTTGTAATCACATCTTTTGGTGTGATTAGACTTTTAAGATTTTTATGTTTCCTTTTAGATATCATTGCCTTTTATTTTCAAATGATTGGCTTTTAACTCTTTTTTTAAATTCCTCCTCCATATATATTTGGAAGACTAAACATGGGTGCTAAAGGTGACTTTCATTGGAAAACTTTGGTACAAGGGTGATAAGAGAGAGAAAATCAAAGAGCATGGGGTCTAAGAGTCTCGTAAATCTAGGTGAAATAAAAGTGCTATCTTTAATTTAACCTTGTTTTATCCAAATGTGGAGGTGAAAGAAATGGGGAAATAAAGAGGAAAATGAAACATGTAACAAATTTGAATTTCTTCAAATTGAAAAAAAATTGACAAAGGGAAAAAAGGAATACAATGATAGAAAAGGTGTGATTCTTTATCATAAGACTGAGAGAAGTGAAGGAAAACATGTTAACATAGATTGTTTATAGATTCCATCTAGAAAAAGAAGCAAAAGCTAATGTCTAAATAACAAGGATCACAAAGAACATGAAAAGAAAGGTAATTTTATGAGGAAGGCTAGGTTTTATCCATAGTCTTACCAAGTAACTCATGAAAGCAAAACCTAAGGGGTGCTAATAAGAAAAAAGTGAGGGAGAATTTGTATAAATCACGTCACAAAGAAAGACCCAAAAGATGCCAGAATAACATTAGAAAGTAGCAAAATAATGAAAATTAATAAATTATAAATAAAAAGAATGGTCATTTTATGAGGAGGGTCAAGTTTTATCCACGGTCTTACCAAGCATCTCATAAAATAAAATCCCAAGAGGATGCCAAAACAACATTAGCAAACAAAAGGAGAATGAAAAGATAATTAAGACTATGGTACATCAAGAAAACAAAAGACCAAAAGGGAGGACTAAAGGTTTTAAAAGAAAGGAAATGAAGACTATGGTACATCAAGAAAACAAATGACTAAAAAGGAGGACTAGATGTTTGAAAAGAAAGTAAATTGCTACATAGGGAGAGACTCATGCTAAATTAACCTACAAAAAGTCTTAGATAGACATAGATAGAAAGTATGAAAATAAGGGAAATGATTAATAAAAGTATTTATTAAGGAATTGAACATTGGTGGGCTCTTTGGAAACATGGCCTTCATTGGTTTGAGGTGATAAATACTTGGACCAAAAAAAATTAAATAAGAGCCCCACTATTTTTGGGCATACTTACCTTATTTATAATAAGTGTAATCTAATTTAAGGATAAGATCACCAACATTAAATGTGTGTGTTTTTAACACATTTCTTATGTTATCTAGTGATGTGATCCTTATATTGATGCTTTTGATGAAAGGCAAAAAAATGGCATTCATCAAGTAGATCAAGGGCATGAAGGTAAGCCTCACAAAATTCTTCATCGAGAATGATGCCATGAAGAGATATGTGAAGAGAAGTAATATCAACTCCAAGAGGAAGAACCAACTCAGAACCATAGACTAGAGAGAATGGAATTGTCCCAATGGTAGTATGAATACTAGTCTGATAGGCCCAAAGTATAAGATAAAGATGAAGATGTCAATCCATGTAGGTTTCAAAAATTATCTTTTTAAGAATTTTATTGATAATTTTTTTAGTGGCCTCAGCTTTACCATTACATTGTGGATGATAAGGAGTGGAAAACTTGTGATTGATTTTAAATTTGGTGAAAAGTTATTTAACATGTTTATTTTTGAAATTACCACCATTATCAAAAATGATGATGTGAGGAACACAAAAGCAACAAATGATATGGTTGAGAATGAATTTAGATATAGTAGGACTAGTAACATTAGCAAGGGGCATGGCTTCAACCCATTTGGTAAAGTACTTGGTAACAGTGATGATGAAGATGTGTCCATCTTGGGAATGAGGAAGTTTGCCAATGAAATTGAATCCCCATGTAGAAAAAGGCCAAGGAAATTAAATAACTTGAAGTTTGGCTAGTGGTGAATGAATGAGGTCATCATGAAGCTAACAAGTATTACACTTTGTATCATATCATATAGCATCATTTTCAAAAGTAGGCTAATAGTAACCCATACGTAGGCATTTATGGGTTATAACATGTCTGATACAGTGACCACCACAAATTCTCCCAAGTTCTTGCTCAAGTAGAGGAGGAACCTTATCTAGCATGAGACAATGGAGCAAGGTGCCTTTAGCATTGTGATAATAAAGGATGTTATGTCTAAATATGTACTTGAAAGCTCTTTTGCAAATATGCATTTTTTCATGAGAATCCAAGTTAGGAAGATAAGTTTGATTTTATAAGAATTGGATAATGTATTGATACCATGGGCATTTTTGAATGGCAATATCCTTGATGTGGTAGATAAGGGAATATAAAGGGTGAGTAGATGACAAAGATTTGATTATTTATATGATAAAATAAGGATAAAAAAGAACTTGATGTGGATGAAAGAGAGAAGGTAAAGAGATAAGATAATCATTAATGGAATTTTGGTCTCTAGGAATAGGTTCAATTATAAAAGAGGAAAAATCCTTGGCAAGAGTGGTTGCAATTTTATGAAAGGTAATAAGATAGGCACCACTAACTTGATGGAAAATGAGTTGAGAATCACCCAAATCATGAATATATTTTATGTCTAGATCAAGAGCATCTCTCATACCTAAGATAAGAGCTTCGTACTCAGCCATATTATTAGTGACATCAAATGTAAAATATAAAGCTAAAGAAATTATTTTACCAAGAGGATTAGTGAGAATTAAACCTACCCTAACTCCTTGAAGTCATTTAGAACCATCAAATTGAAGGGTCCAAGTATCCTCATGCAAGTCAATATTGATTTTAGGGAGCTCCTTAATAACTAATTTTGGTTTGGTAGTATTGAAGGGAGTGGAAGGTTCATTAGATTGATTAGATTCAAGATCGATAGTGAAGCTATGAAAATAATCTTTAAGATAAATTACTTGATTAAAACCTTAAATTTAAAGAATATTTTCATCAAGAAGGTCATCTTTAATCGAAGAAGTGGTTATAATGAGACTTGTGGCAAGTTGGTCAGCTATGACTTACCCTTTGATAGCTTTTTACGTGATGATGTGAAGATCAAATTCCATAAGTAAAACCATTCACTTGATAATTTTATCTCCTAGAAGAAATTATTTGGAGAATAAGTGACAAAGGGGGTTAGAATTAACAATGACATAGGTGAATTGGTAAATCATGTAGTGATGAAGAATTCTAGCTATAAAATAGATGGTGAGGCAATCATGTTAGACTTTGGTATAACATGTTTCATAATCGATGAGGCCTTAGCTAATGTAATAGATGGAATACTCCTTACCTATATCATCTTGTTGGGAAACCATTTCTCCAACTAAAATAGGTGTGCAAGAAGTATAAAGAATCAATGGTTGATCATTAGAAGGAAGATGGAGCATAGGTGAATGAAGCAATGACTCTTTCATGTTGTCAAATGTGTTTTGACATGGATCTATCCATTCCAAAATTATACCTTTCTTGAGAAGGGAATTGACAGAGTGAAGTTGATAAGCCATTTTAGGAATAAATCATCTAATTACCCCAAGCTTGCCTAAATAGGTATGAATGTCAGGAATAGAATGAAGGATAGGCTTGTTTATAATATCATTAATCTTGGTTAGATCAACATCAATTCCATAGAGAGAGATTAAGAATCATAAAAAAAATTAGATGTAACTCTAAAGACACATTTTAAAGGATTAAGTCTAAATTTATATTTGATGAGATGCTCAAAGATTATGGCAAGATCAGAAAGATGATTTATGTGATGCTTGGATTTAGCATTAAGATCATCCACATATGTTTCAACAATTTGATGGATAAGATCATGAAATATATGATTCATATCATGTTGGTAAGTAGCTTTGGAATTTTTGAGATTGAAGGGCTTTTTAAAGTAATAATAGGTGCCCCATTCCATGGTGAAAGTAGTTTTATGTTGGTATTAAAGAGCTATATGAATTTGATTTTATCCTAAAAATCCATCCATAAGAGATAACATTTCATATCCAGTCATGGAATCAACAATGTCATCTATTGAAGGTAAAGGAAAGTTATCTTTAGGACAAACAAGATTAAGATTATGAAAAATCAATGCAAATATAAATGAACATGGTGACCTTCTTCCAAATAGGAACAATATTGAAACCCATTTAGATTTATCCACAAATTTAATGAATTTAACATCAATAAGTTTGATGATTTATTTATGGAATTAGTTGGTAACTTCATGAGGAAACTTGTGTTGATTCTAACACATAGGTTTGGATCAGGATAGGAAATGATGTTATGGACTAATATGATAGGGTCAATGTTAGGCATATATTGGTAATACCATGGAAATGCCTCTTGATCCTTATCAAAAAATAGGCTGAAATTCTCATGTTCATATGGTGAAAGTTCTTTAGAAACTATGATTATTCGAGGACAAGATAGAGTACCATAGTTAATATGAGTTATTTATTCAATAAGCATGGCATTACCATCTTGAAAATGGTATAGTGTTCTAGGTAAAGATGAAATTGGATTAGATTTAGGATCAATGCTAGCAATAAAGTCACTAAAGTGAGGAGTTTTTTTTTTAAAATTTCCAAGTTTATGATGTTTTTATGGGAGATATGTTTCTTGAGCATAAAGCAACTGAAAAATAGCTTCATCACTAGGCAAAGTAGGAAGAGGACCATAATATTCCACATCTACTTTTAAATCTAAAATTTAATTGCAATGCCAATCATATTCAAAATGTATTTGATGGACATTGGTTGCCTTGACATCAAGTGTGATTTTAAGAGTAGAAGAAATAGATGGAGTAGAAGAGGTTGATAGAGAGATGATGGGAGAAGAATTAGATTCAATTGGAGAATCCAAAGGAGGTAAATAAGATGAAAGGACTTCTAGAGGTTCAGAAGGCATGGTTTTCTTTACCACCCAAGGAGAATCAATAAGAGAAGGATTGATAGAATGCACATAACCCTTAGGTTCTAAGTTATGACCTACAGAAATGGTATGTACATCCTAGTTTAAATCATGAATTTGAGATAAGGTCTTTTGATCATGTAAGACATCCAAGTCTCTAGATTGAGCTTGGGCCATGATATAGTTGTCATCATATGTGAGAGAAATTGTGTATACTTGGGATTCAAGAGGATCTTCAAATTTTCAAATCCTAATATTATTAAATGTTTGAGGAGTCATGATGAGAGGATCTTGAAACAACTTATCCACTCCAAATTAATTGCAAGCAAAAGCATCTTTAGGTAAAGATGGGTCTTTATAATTACATGGAGGGGGAGATCAGTAATATCATTCATGAGAGGAATGGTATGATCTCTAGGTAAGAGGGAAGGTAGAATCCATTCTAAAATATATGGAGGCAATTTATTAGTATTGTAAGTGTGTTGTGATTCATTGGGCTCATCATCTTCAGAATACACAAGAGTAATTTGTCAATCAAGATTCATATTGATGAACTTAGGTATATGAGCACTATTGGTTTTAGAAACTATGGGAACATGATATTATGATTTAGGATTAGATAATTGAATACTCCATAGGTTTGGATTGACTTCATGCTTATAATGTTTTCCATTATGTATAAATTTAATGTATTGACTACCAGAATGAGCAATGACCCTCATTCAATGAGTCCATGAATGGCCGAGGAGTATGTTATAAGATAAAAGAAGATCAAGAACCATGAGTTTGGTTTGCATAGTATTAGGACTAATGGTTAAGGGAAGCCATATACAACCAGGTGGCTTTTGATTAGTCTTATCAAAACCACAACAATTAAGATGTGTTTTTTTAATATGAATTTTGTTATAACCAAGTTGTTGTAAAAGCCATAAAGAAGTCACATTAATACCAGAACCTTCATCAATTAGAAATTTTTGAATAAGGGTGGTATTAATGGATATCTTGATGAAAATAAGTGGATTATTGGAAAAAAAAAGAATATTTCATCATTAATCATGTATTTTTTAAAGAATTCAATAGAATATTTAGAAGGACACATAGATTCAATGGTATTAATGTTTTCTAGTTGAGAATCAATAGAAGGTGGTTTTTCATCTAAAGAAGATGGATCTTCAATCTCTTAGAGTTGTCACATAATGAATTTATGATGATAAGGTGAAGTGAAAACCAACTCCATGAGAGTAATTTTACATGGCATAGAGTTAAGTTCTTCTAGGAAACTCCAATGAGATTTAGAAGAGGACATGAGGTTTAGAAGAAGGAAAATTAGACTTTGGAGGAATAGATGTAGTTAGAGGATCAAAAGGAGGAAGTTTTTCCTCAGTTACTTCTAAATAAATATTGATAGTGGTAGTATCTTTAGTCAATCATTCTTCCAAAGAAGGTTTCTTAGGCTTGGTCACAGGATCTTTATGTGTTGGATTTCTATGATAATTAACCTTAGTTGTATTGACATATTGAGAGTTTTTAAGGTATCTATCATAATGAGTGTCAATTGCATAAACATCCTTATAATTTGATTGGTTATGGGAAGAAATTTTTTAATTATTATTAAATGTAAAGGGTTTAGAGTTTTGTCATTTTTGAAAAGCATTAGTTTAGTCTTGATGATGGTGCTTAATCATGGTTTCAAGGTCAAATGAATCACTGATCATGTATGAAATAGCATATTTGTCAAGCTCTCTAAAAAACTCATGAGAATGTCTAACATCATCATGAAACCAACAAAAGATATTGAGATCATACCATTTAAGAGAAGTATTAGGATATATGAAAGGTTTAGAAAGAGGTAAAAATTATCTCATTTGATGAACCAAAAAAGCTATATGAGACAATGAAGGAACATCATTTTTGGAAACACTAGGTTTGGTTTGAGAAGTGATACTAGTGATAGAATTATATGTTTATAAATATCATTTAAGGTTTTTATAATTAGGTTTGAATTGCTTCATAAAAAAATCTTTCCATTTAGCTTGGTCAAGAGCTTCATTAAGAGTTTGAGGAGCAAAGGTTTGAACCTTGTATTAAAGAGTAGGGGTTAAAGCTATGATAAAGAGTTTAAATAGGTTATCATCAACAATATTATGATTGGCTTTATGAGCTGAGGATTTCCATATTTTAATAAAGTCATGAGCTGATTCATTATGAGACTGTTTAGCATTTATGAAATGGATAAGAAATTTTTTAGGAAGATCATTATGTTGAAACTCTTTAATTAAAGGATTGATCAAATCTTCAAGTAGCCAAATATAATGTAGTGGTAATTGGTTATACCATTATAATACATCATAGTGAAGGTTTTGACTAAGATTTTAGTTGTGGAAATTTTATTAGTTTGGATCCATTCTTTTTAGAGATTACTAAAGGCTTTAATAAATGAGGTAGGGTCTTTAGTCCGATCATATTTAATAGTTGGTGATATGTTACCAATGTTAATAGATACAATGAAGGGATACAAAAACTCATTTTGGATATTTTGAAGCATTTTTTTATTCATTATTGGTTAAAGTATAATGTTACCTAAGGCATCTCTAAGAGGTGGAGGAATGCAATTAAGATTAGCTTGAGGATTCATGAGTAGAGGTTGATTAGCCACATTGATCAAATATTGTTGAAGTTGCATCATTTGATTGGTATTAGAGTTTTTCATAATGTTCATTTTTTGAATCACTTGGGCTAATAATTGAGTTGTATCATGTGGTAAGTTGGTGTTGGAAGGAACATTTCCCACATTAATGTTAGAGGGAATATTAGAAGAAGAGTTATTAGTGGGATTATTAAATAAATTTGAGTCAATCACTCCCACATTAGTTTGAAGATTCCAATAAGGTTATTGGTAGGTGTATAAAGGATTGGACACATCAACCTCATCTTGATGTGTTATTTGAACCATGTTGTAATTTGTAGATGAAGGTGGAGAAGAGGTACCCCAAGAGTGATGGTGCTCTTGGGACGTAGAAAGATTCTAATAGGGGACCTCAGTTTGATCAAAGAGAAATGAATTGGATGCATATCAAAAAGGATGAAGAACCAAGCTAAAAATTAGGGGAAGTAGAAAATAAATCTAGGTTAACCAAGTTGACCTAGTGAAAAATTTAGACCTACAAACTATGTTAAGTTGACTAGGTTGACCTAGTGTAGTGAGCAAAAGTAGCGGAAATAGTTTGGGATAGTGCAAAGTTGAGTTGGTCAACATAACATAGGAGATATGGAAAGGGAAATTATTGTTAATAAGATTATAAATGAAATAAGGTATGTTTGTAGATAATCTATAAAATTAGATACTGAAATGAAATATATATTCAGTTGATTTAACACTAGCCAATACAATTGGTACATATAAATAAATTATAATTTTGAAAGAAAAGTACAGAGCAGAGTGAAATAGAGAAAATAAGAAACTAACCTTGGTGTTTTGGAGATGAAAAAAATAGGTAACTAACCTATAACATTGGAGATAACTAGTTCAATCTATAGAGTTAGGTCAAGTTGGTCGACCAAGTGAGATAAGAACCTACTGTAAAAGCTAAAAAAGTGTGCTAAGTTGACTTGGTCGACCTAGTAGACTAAACTATATGTCTGTAAATGTTCTAATTTAAGTTGGTCAACCTAGTTAATTGGACTATAAATATGGAAGTCTGGAATCTGACACTTGCACTATGAATCCTAAATAGGAACCTACTGTAAAGTGGCTCTAAATGTACTAGATTGAATAAAAAGTCTGTAAAGTGTTGGAAATTTGTGCTAGGTCGAGGTGGTAAATCTAGTTGCCTATTCTTAAACACAAATAAAAATAGTTGGGTCAGCAAAATTGAACTAGCAAGTCAAAAAATATGATAGAAAAGATGAAAAAATGAATAAAATAAGTGAAATATACTATATAAAGGTTTGATTCACATTGAGTTCACCATAATGTATGTAATTAGAATTGTATGGTATGCATGAATTAATCCTAAATTAGATAAGATAGATCACACCTACACTTCTAATTGGGACACACACTTGTTAAGTAGAAGCATGACCAATATAAGGATCTACTAAACTTGATTAGGGGATCACTTATATCATCTATCACAACACATCATGCTAGGTAGGGTTCTAAAGCCTATAGTCTAATAAAATTGAACAACAACCCTAAAAGAGTCTTATGGTTTCTATATTCACTTATAATAATAAACAAGAAAGTAAACTAATCTAATAATAATAAAATTAAACTAATTTAGTGCTCACCAAAGCTTATGGTACAAATTAAGGGGTTAGATTCAAAGTAATCAAATACATGTATAGGGAAATTCAAATAAATTAAGTATGAGTAACAACCTAATATATGGAATATGAGGAGTAATATTATTCAAGCCAACACTTATGCTACTTTTATCTACTAAAAGAGAAGTGAACAAAGTTAGAATATACTTAAATGAATGTGAACCTGTCATGACTCAATCTCTCCCTTGGCCAATGGGGCTTCACAAGAGGTTATTGTGGTTCATAAGGATCACTTTTTTAGGCCAAATCATCTAATACCTATCCAAAATACTAAGATTATCCAAATAATACACCTAATCTAAGACTCCTCAAGTAGAATGGTGGAAGAGTAGATTGTGAAGAAGCATGAGGAAATAATAAATCCTAATTACCTTCATATGGAAATGATTGAAATGACCTTGTATATATAGGAGTATCTGACCCAAAAATCACTTGGACATGTTGGCTATGCTAGGTCAACCAGGTTGACCTAGCACATTATTGGGATAATGCCTAAATTTTGTGTTAGGTCAGACAGATGGAATCTAGGCCTAAAGAGCTAAAGTGACCCTAGACTATGCTAGGTCAACCAGGTCAACCTAGCTTATTGAATAGGTAAAAAGGGTACTAAGGAAGAAAAAGAAGGATAGAAAGAGTAAAATACTAGAGGAATTTGCAAGGAAGGAGAGATAGATTAGGGAAAGGTTTTAGGAGTTGAATGGATAGGGAATAATATGGAAATAAAGGATAACAATCCTAAAAAGCACCAAAGTTCTATCCACCCCTTTCTTAGTGCATCCTTTAAGGCAAGCACTCTGAGATATTGAGTTATAATGGGTTCTTACAAGATGTAAAGTATCAATAATCAATAGAATTGTGAAAATATCATGTGTATACATTTTGAATCTATTTATCTACCATTGTATTAGTAATTTTAACCAACATTATCTTGTACCTTAAGACCTATTCATTAATAGGTTCATTGGTTCCTTGTTTTATTTTTATAATTTTGGCATATGAAACATTTTTAGTAATTTGGATAGAGAAGTGTGCCAAATAATTATCTTTAAAAGGTTTTATTAATTTTATTTATTGGAATGATAAGTCATAGAACCATATTATATCATAGTCCTTAAGATTCCTTAGAAATAATTTAGTTAAAAGTTTATCATTGGAGGCATAATCAAGGCATGTGGCATAGAAAGATCAAGTATGTTGTTCAAGATCACCCTTGCCATTATAAAATCTGAACTTAGGTGATAAAAACTAGTTATAAAGGGGTGAAAATATATCTCAAGTGTAAGAGGTTTATACAAAACCTCTTGTGAAAAAATATCATAAGGTGACTTCATAGATTTTATTTCAATAATTGTAACCTTAGCTAGTAAATTTTTTATAGTTTGGACAAAATCTTGCACATTTTTATAACTAAGTTGTGAAGTTTTATAATTAACCAAAGGATGTTTACCCATATTTTGAGTTTATATAGTGATTGATATCAGTAATTTGGTTGAAGTGTTAATGTGTCCCATGGAGTATGTAGTAATAGTAGGATTTGTTTTAAGTAATAACGGTGTAAACACATATTCCATACCACCATTATAGTTGATTATGTGATCAAGGGGAGTGTTATTGATATATACTTAATTTTATTACCACCTAAAGATTCACCATCACTAGGTGAAGAAGCCTTAGCCTTCTCATGCTTACAAATTTCATCTCTTGTAACATAGAAAAATGCATCCAGTAAGCCCTTGTTGTTATTAATATGAGTAACTAATAATTATTTATATTCCATTTAAAAATTATTTTTTTTATTAATATTTTCCATTACTTATAATTTTAAAACTTATAATTTGAAATAATTTACAACAATTAAAAAAATAGAAATTTCTAGGTCAATACTAGGGTTTTCAGATTAAAGGTCAAGTTTACCAAATTTTTAACCCTAATTTTTTTTGGTACAAGGGTAATATAGTGTTAAACATATATAAATGAATATACATGAGTGTTATAAACAAATCTTTAGCAGGGCAATTAATTTAAAAACTCAAATAAATAGTATCTTTAATTGATAATATTGAGATATGCAAAAACTAAAAAGTACAACTATTTATTTATATTGTAATAAATTAAAAAAAATAGTACTTAGATAGTTTAGTTTGCATTTGAATGTTTGGATTGAAACAAGCTATAAGTGAACTAGATTAGGATTTTAGAATAGTCATCAAATTCTATAATTTTTAAATTTGTGACCTTAAATACTTGTATCAAATTTGTATGGTTGCATCAATCCTGATGTCTGAGTTGGATGTAGGTATCCATTATGTAATAATATCTATATATGGATGAAAAAAACTATAACCTTTTGGGTTTTATATCACCTTTATTATGATGTGTACAAATCACATGCATCAGTTGTCACTCTTTTTCAAATGATAAAACCCTAGCTTCATCACCCTTGGAGTGACTATGGGAAAAATGGTTTAGTGGGAATTGATCTATACTAAGGACACCTATGTCAATGGGAACTAATTAAATATCCAATAATTTTAATAATCCATCATAATTATGTATTTATCCCCTACGTGTTGGATTGTATGTACATAAATATGTAGTGTGTGATAAGAAAGTACATAGAATGATCTAGCTTGTAACTTGGAAAATATGTCTTATGGGATCCTCCTTCAGTACTTCACACTTGTGGGGATACTGATCCTATGACTAGTATGGAAACAAGGATTAATAGGCTATATTTTTTCACTTTAATTCTTGATTTAGAGTTCTTGGTAATTTTCCTTGTGAGTTCCCAATATTTTATGTGAGATTAAAGAATGAGGGTTGATATTGTATATATATCAATTCCATTGGGAATATATCACACTAAATCACTTAGGATGACCTTAAGGATACTTTTAATTTGTAAATTATAATAATTTTTGGTAGTGTACACTTATTTGGAATAGGCACACTTGAATCGACATAGGCATCTGGATAGGTCACAAGTGTCCAAGAAGCTAAAAAATTGGTACTAGTCCAAAACTAGAATTCAAGGATAATGATTAGGTTTAGATAATTTAACACATTATATAAGGCTTGGTCATTTGAATAATAGTGGTCATACTAAGAGATAAGTAATTTAACATAAAGAGATAATGAAAATGAGCTTTTATTCTATATAAAGATATTAAAGATGAAGGGTATAACCATGATGATATAAGACTAAGGTGATATATAATTCAAATTTAGTGTCTACACCATACTTTCCCCAGTGAATTTATACTAAATATCAAGTAACTTTTAGGGGTTATACACACTTAAGTCATCTCTAAAATTGATCATGGATTAAAAGAGAGACAAAATAAAGGAAATGGATCACTCTCCACACAAGATGATCTCTTTAAGGAATTAAAACCCAATATGTTATATGTTGAATCATGTTTAAGTGATTCTCTCTCTTTTGGTTATGTTGAAAGAAATTTTTGGCTATTTATCTAATTTTTAAATAATGAAAGTCTATAGTTTGGGTTATAAACACTAGGCAATATTTTCCCTACATAGTCACCATTTTTTATGACCAACACATCCCTTTTCATAAAATAAAAGGGGACCTATGCTCTAATTGTAAAATTAAAAAATTATCCACCATCTATCATGCCCAGTCTGATCCTTCAAATTTTTTACAACCCTAACAGTAGCCAATTTGTTCATATTTGAAGATATTTCATAGATATTTAATTTCAAAATAATTAATACCATTTCATTTTTAAGTGTTTTTATACTTGGTTTATTTTGGGTGATAACATTTTCTATATAAATTTATTATGCAAGATCTCGCGAATCTCAGTCCTAGAGTCTAAGCTGGCATTTCATAAAATACTTTAGTTAGATAGGTATGTATGCATTTCCTTACATGGAAATTTAAAATGACTTATCTTTTATGAAATATATAATACCTAAAGGTGTTAGAGATGTTATATCCCTAGGAGACCTAAACCAATTAGGAGGTATTTTTTGGAAGCTAAATGGCTAAGAGGGGGGGTGAATCAATCTTAAAAAACTTTCTTTAATATTCTTACTTAATAAATCATAGATAATTGTAGACACTAGAAAACTACACATGATAACTTTTGATGTCAAACTACCTTTTGACCATCATCTGATCTTGCATCTAGTGGACCACCTAGTCAATTAGACTCATTTACTACCTTGACCCCATCAAAGTCCTAACTTAACACATTTGATTAAACCATTTAATTCACCCATTTTAATTTTATTTAACCCATTTTCTTCTAGCCCCTCAACCACCAACGGTTAGCCTAACCATAAATAATTAGCCTAACCATTAATGGTTAGGTCTCCAAGCCTACTTTAAAGTTTTAAAGCATTGATATCTTTGTGAGAGATAAGTATCTCCATAAATAGCAACTTGTTTTTAAAACTATCTTTAAATCATCATGAATTGGAAACTTTATCCCCTATCAAATTAGTAACTTCCTCCATCCTAATTAGAAACTTCATCCTATAAAAGGAGAAGAGGAGGAAGTGAAATGGATCCACAATCCATAATCTTGTATCCAAGCTCTCTTACATACAGGTATCTAACATCCTTTTAGCAAGAAAGCAACATCACTAGAGACCCAAAGAACTGTCAGAATCACTTTTGAAAGTTGAAGTACTATCACTTTGGCCAAATTAATTCAACCTTCTACCATCAAGTTTCATTATCTTTATTATCTATAGTTTATTCCTTCCTAGACAAAGAGAAGTTCCCGTCATCATCTAGATTCACGCGCACACTTTACCAAGTATTCTTCAGCACACCCTATTACTAGTTTCATTACTTTCTTCAAATTTAAGAAATGAGAGGAAACTAATTGAAACATTTTGGCATGCTAGGTGGGACCTAGTTTCCATTTTCTTTCCTTTATTATTTGTTCATCAAATGAAATCTAAAAATTTATTTTTGGGCTTAAACTAAACCTCTTACATACATTGATTTCTTGATGATCTTAGTTCATATAGTATCTTAGGAAGCAATGTAATTAATCATAGCTCTCACACTTATTATCACATACTTAAGCCAAACCATAAAACAATTATCACATCAAAACATACTTGAGATAAGGCCTAATTGGGATTTCATCACCTAACGGTAACCTTACCCATTCCCAACTATCCCACTTAGATTTCACCACCAAGGGGAGAACCAACTTATCTCTCTGGTTGAGTATAAAATCTAAAATTTGATATATTTTGGCTAAGCACCCAACACCCCTATCACTACAATGTGTGAAGTAAGGGGGTAGGCCCCAATACCAAGCCACGCATTGAAGATCAATATAAATTTCTCTCTTGAGTGTCTAAACTCAACCTAAAACTAGCCTTATATTTCCTCTTAGTACCCAATCTAAAATAAAAATCCCCTCTTCACACTTTCTAAGGCATAAGCCAAAAACAATATAAAAAGAATCCTAGGATTTACTGCACTTTTAGTGTATGCATTGTTTGCCTTGAATTCTTTTCCTTTGATTGATCTTTATTTGAGGTGTAAATTTCATCATATTATTTCCTATTTTCTCACATGGTATTTAATATATATTAGTTGATAAACCAAACCAATTAACCATCACCTTCTTCTTCTTCTTCCTCCATGGAATATAATTCTAATGATGAGGGTTCACCTCATTTTTCTCCCCCTCCTACCAGAATAATTGTTATTTATGAGGGTGATGCAGACTTTTCTACCTTGATAACAATCTAGTGGCCCTTCAACACTATCTTAATTCCTTACCTCACTATATCTCTATTGCTTTAGTTCCTCCTACGAATCCTTCTAATGGTATGCCTCCCCATCTCATGGTGGGTGTTACCTCAACCCAACCTTTGACCACCCAAGCCTCTTCTTCTTGCAACATCCCATCTACTACTATCCAAACCCAATCTGACATCCCAACCTCTAACCAAACAACTCCTACCACACCCCAAAATTCCCATATAGGTTCAACTTTACCTTTGGTTACCTATACTCCACCTATCATGGGGTTATCTTCTACCCCCATTTCCACCTTTCCTTTTATTACAACCAATCCACCAACTTCTACCCTATTTTATAACTTGGTACTTTATATAACTCAAACACTTCCTCCCATTAGAACTAGGGTCACCACTCAACCTCAACCTACCCAACGTCAACCATACCTTTAAGTCAACCCACATCCATCCCTCAAAAAGTACCCATGACAACTTATCAATATGTCCCTAACCCAATAATAGATAACACCTTCCACCCAACCATTTGAACCAATTAACCCTTATGTGGTACCATTTCAACCTCTTATAACTACTTACCAATATGTGGCTTCTTTAGCACCTTCTACAACCTATCCTTACATATCTACCAACTAACCTCAATAGAATGTGCCCCTTAATTATATAGCTTCCCAACCTTGACTAGACTTGATCAAGATGTTAATGGACAAAATAACCAACCTAGAGTCATCTATCTCTAGGTCTCATAACCTTTTACCCTATGATAAAATTTTTAATGAACCCATTCATCCATCTATTCCCATCCATTCTTATCCTCCTCAATGAGAATTACCTAAGGTTTCCAAATTCCAAGGCACAAAGGACCCCCAACAACATTTGAGAGCATTCCATCATTCTTTTTATTTGATTGAATATGATGATGTTCTCCTTCTTCAAACCTTCCCCATATCCTTATCAAGACCCGCCCTTGATTGGTATAATGCTCTCCCCATGCACTCCATCTTTTATTTCTCCCAACTAGCCCAAATATTTTTAGAGCATTTCTCAGTAAATATATCTAAAAAGGTTTCCATTAATGACCTATACTCTATTAAGAAATTTTGTGATGAGTCAATTATTGATTTCATGGCTAGATGGAGAGGTCTCATCAGCCCACTTTATTTCTCCTTACCCCAACTTGAATAGATTGAACTCTTCTCTCAGGGTTGTGCCAAACATATAGCCCCCACTCTTAAAGTTCAAACCTTCAGAACTTTTGATAAGGCATTCACCATGGTATGTAAACTAGAAAATTGGGCCATTAATGAAGGGAAATTGAAATTTTGGAACAATAATTCTAGCTTTAAACCCAATGACCCTTCCTCCACCAAAACCACTCACCAATCTAATACCAAAGCAAAAGTATCCACAAGCTCAATTATTCTAAAAACTATTCCACCTTCAACTATCAACCAACCACCTCCAACAAATTCTTCCAATCCTCCCTATCAACAAAACTGAAACCAAAACTGAGTTCCTCTAAAACAATATACCCCCATTAGATAATATTATGCATCAATTTTGGATAAATTTCTCAAAACCAACCTCATCCAACTTCCACTTATTAAACCACCCTAGTAATTTGATGCTTCTTTCCATGTGTTAAGTTGGTATCATGAGAACGACCATTGTGCCTTTCATTGAGTCATAGGACATGACATTAATAGATGAAATACCTTTAAAAGTCTTGTTCAAAACTTTATTGATAATGGAGAACTTGAATTTGATAATCCCAATGCACCTCCTAATTATTCCTTTGACATCTTCCACAAACCTTTTCCCAATCATGCTCCTTCTACCCCTCACCATGACAATAAACCAAAATCATCTCACTATCATGAAGAACACATGATAAATGTTATTAATAGTGAGATTATTATCGGAGAAACCATTACCTCAACCACCTCTTCATACATTTAACTTATGAAAGTGGTGGACTCACCTTCTATTCCTTCAAATACCCAAATGAAGGACTCAACCACCCCTCCCTCTCCACTTGATGAGACCTCATCTTTATCTACCTTTCCTTTGATGGAAACACTGAAGGAGACAACCATTACTTTATCTATTCCTTCTTCTTCCACTCTACCCATTCAAGTGGTATAACTACCTCCCATTCTTTTGGACATCCAAACGAAGGAAGAAACCATTTTTGTTCTTTCACTTGAGGATACCAAACTTACCTCCCCTATCATATAACCATTCATGCCCTCTTTGGAAACCATCCCATAAGAGAAGGTTACCTCATCCACCCATTTACCAATTTTGGAACCTTCCACCAAAAATAAGGATAGAGAAAAAATTCCCTCTTATCCACCTAAGGGTTTAATATTTTAAACCAATGACCAAGGAACTAAACCCATATACAAGCCTTTTTCTAGGTTAGTCCAAAGTTTAGAGTTCACTTCTAAACCTAAATTTGATAGAGCCACCCTTTGGTATCGACTTGGACTCCCTTACCAAAATAAATTTGAATCCTCAAATTCACTTAAATCCACCCTTAAACCCATTATTACCCCTCCATTAAACACCTCTTCTTCCAAAACCATAAGTAAAACCTCCAAACCACCTCCCATTAGCATTAGCATTACCAAATCACATCAAGCCTCTTTTATCAAACCAATGAATAATCTAGGAATTATTCCCACACCTAGTTGAAATCTCCCCTGTTTTAAGATGGATTTAACACCATCTAGTCCACCAACATAACCTCCAACTAAACCAACTAAGAAGGTAGAGTTACACAAACCTCCACCTCGAACTAGACCCATACCATCTCCTTCCCACTTACCTTCCATCTTAGGACCCCATCCTTCTACCATCCTAATTGCCTATTATTCCTCTAAGAAACCATCCCCCTTTTCTCTACCTACACCCATCAAACCCTCTATTTCTCCATAATTTTTAATTAGTCTATCTAACTCTACTTTCCCACCTGTAGCTAAACCTTCATCATCCAAGTCTTCTATATCTAGATCTTCAACCTCTAAACTAATTGTAACCAAGAAAACCCAACAAAAATCACCAATTAAAACCATTCCTATAACTATAACTTCCATGGTAAAGCCTACTCTGAAGAAGGTCCCTACTCCTTCCACCAAAAATCCATCACCTCCAACACCTTGCTTGAATCCTATTCCACCATTTTTTAAAGGTTATTGAAAACCTCTTATATCAACTTAACGCTAATCAAACCTTTTGACCCTTCACATCCTCAACCAACATGTTTCAATGAAAATTTGATTTTCCTTTACCATAGGACTCCTGGACATGATACAAAGAAATACAAAGCTCTCCAAACACTTGTCCATAAACTTTTAGATGAAGATTATCTTTTAGAGGAACCTCCTTTGAGCCCATTACCTACCCAACTACCTAACCAAGCTATCCAAAAATAACCTACTCCCCCACTACCACCTAAGAGTGAAGAGGAGGAACCAAAACAAACATCAAACCCCCTTATCCACACTATTCATATGGTTACCTAATCTCAAGCCCAATAGAAGGATAAGGGAAAAGCCAAAGTAACCATCCCATGGACATACCTTTCAACCCCTCAATCCACCAACCAAACCCAAACATACCCACCCTCATTTTCACAACCACTAGGAGCCAAAGTATCCATTTCAAGAGCTTCTTGCTCTAACCCTTATGCATACATATAGTGGTTAGTGTTCAAATAACTTCACTAAACACTAGTGAAAATGAGCCTTTATGAACTAATCAACACCTCACCCCACCATCATCAGGCACTAATCAAGGCTCTATAATCTATAGAGGTTCAACTAGATGATCCTCATTTTCTTTCCCCCTTTTTTGGATCCCTCTAGCTTTCTACCCTTGTCACCTTTTAAGATTCTAAAATACCTCCTATTCATCTTGAGGATTTTGATCCTCCCCTTTTTGTCACAACATACATCAATAAAACTTCCATCAAGAGGGTTATGATTTATGGAGGATAAAGCATCAACATTATCTCCTCCCATGTATATGACCAACTTCAGCTACCGAAAAAAATCATGTCAAAAAGTATGATAGTCCTTCGCTCCTTCAATGATACCATGGCCACTACCTTAGGGACTATTGTCCTCCATATTTTCTTAGGGACTCATACCATACCCAAACTATTTTACATTATAGAGGGTGAGTTATAATATAATTTGTTACTCATATGCCTTTGGATCTATGTGATGAGTTACGTCCCTTCCACCTTACATCAATGTGCAAAATTTTAGAATGAAGGATAAGTTATTACCATCAAAGCTGATCCTAGTCCCTTTGCCTCTTGTAATGTGACATACTGATCTAATGATGTTCTTATTTTTCCTACATCTACCTTGTAACCAACTTATAATAAAACCACCGTACCAACTAAAATTGTCAACACTCTCTCCCACAATAGTGATGAAGCTTAAACTAGCTCATCTATCCCTTTGTCCCAAATTCTATTTGAAGACCCCTTGAAATCCATGTTCTAGTGTCTCTCTCTTGGGGAATATCATCTTTTATCTCTCAATTCTTTCCCCACTCTACAAGAATATGGGAACCTCCAATATGACCCTTCCTATGATCCCACCATCAGAACCATCATCCCTTTTAGGCTCCTCAACAATCAAATAAATTTCATCTATGGGGGACTTGATCAACTACTTCTTACTCCTATCATTACCCTATTCATCTAACCATTCATCACCAATTTTTCCTACTTAGGCAAACTAGCCATTCCCAAAACTTACCTTTACAAGTGTACTTAGAAGGGTCTTTACCTTTATGAATAGGGACCTCACGAGTTACCCATAATCAAAAAACAAAAACCTCATGAGTTATTTGACCTTCAATTTGTACCACCAGAAGAACCCACATCACCAAAACCCATTTCCACCATCAACAAAGAACTTCCATCCTCATCAACCCCATCTCCATCTAAATTTTAGGACTCTGATATCATCCCATCTAACTTTTTTTTATCAATACCATTAGTTTAGGCCCCATAACCTATAAAAATAATGGCCAAACTAAAACCCTTCCTGTCATCCATCCCAAAATTATTAAACGTGATTCTCCTACCATCAACACCATCCAACATTAGGATGAGGATTCCATTGTCACCCACCTTGATGCGAGGGATTATTTAATTCATAAATCTCTTCCTCTTGAGAATAAAACTATGTTGAATGAATCCACTATGATTCTAACTTGGGTACTCAAGATAACCCTCATATCATTAAAATGATCCAATCTTTAAATTCCAAGGAGAAATAATATTACCCTTCTTTCCTTTAAGACCATAACATAGCATTTTCTTGGTCCTATCAAGATATGCCTAGAATTGACCCTTCTATTTTCCTCCATAACATTGTTACCCATCTTGAGGTTAAGCTTGTTTGGCAAATACTTCATATGATGCATCCTTGTTTAGCCCTTCTTGTCAAAGAAGAGCTTCAGCATCTCTTATCTGTTGACTTCATTCATCCCATCAACTATCCTCAATGGGTTTTTAATATCATTCCTATCACCAATCCCATAGGGGACCTTCACCTCTTTATTAACTTTCATGACCTCAACCTTGCTTGCCCAAAGGATGAATTTCCTTTGTCAAACATTGACCAAATTGTTGATTTTATAGTCAACCCTAAAATGTTATCTCTCATGGATAGTTTCTTGAGATATAATCAAATTTTTATTTCTCTCAAAGATCAGAATAAAACTTACTTTATTAACCCATGGGGAACCTTCTATTATAGGGTCATGCCATTTGGACTAAAGAATGCTAGAGTAACCTATCAGTGGGCCATGACCTATATCTTTCATGATCTCATCCATAAAATCATAGAGGACTATGTGGATGATCTCCTTAAGAAATCCAAACACCACAAGGATCACCTAGCTATTCTCACCATCATCTTTGACTGGCTAATGCATTATCATGTCAGGCTCAACCCAAAAAAATGTATTTTTGGAGTCTTATTGGGAAAGCTTTTTGGTTTCATCATCTCTCTCTATGGAATCAAAATAGACCAAACAAAAGTTAGATAAATCTTGGAGATGTCTCCTCCTACCAACCTTATGCAACTTCATAGCCTATAGGGAAAACTTCAAATAGATGTCAACCTTTTCATAATCTCCTAAAGAAAGGAACCTCTTTTAAGTGGTCCAAAGAATATCAATATGCCTTTGATTCAATCAAGGAATACCTTCTCTATTCACTTATCCTCATCCATATTAAATAAGACCAACCCTTATACCTTTACATTCTACCAATAACCATTCCCTATGGTAAATAATCACTCATCATGATGAACAAAATAAAGAGCAAGCTATCTATTACATTATCCATACCCTTATCAAATATGAAACTCAATATACCCATCCCAAAAACTCTACCTCAATTTAGTCTTCATGTCCTCTAAACTCCATCAAAATTTTCTTAATCATAAAATATATGTCATCACCAACACTAACCCCCTAAAGTATATTCACTCTAAGCCATACCAAAACTAGCATATGGCTAAGTGGCTCATGTTCTTAGCTAAGTTTGATATTGATTTCCTTCCACAAAAATTCATTAAAGTGTAAGTCATCACTGATCAATTATCCAAATCCCCTCTACCATATAATCAACAACTTCCTCTTTCCTTTGTAGATGAGTCTATCACAACTCTCTCTCAAGAGGAGCCCACATACCAAATGACCATATTCTTCAATGGCTCCAAATGCCAAAATGGTGGGGGTGATAGAGTTATTCTCATTCCCCTTAATGGTGAACCTCTTTCACTTTATTTTAAACTTGAATTTGAGTTCACCAATAACATAGTTGAATATGAAGCCCTAGTCATAGGTCTCCAAACTTCCCTAGCCTTAGGAGTCAAAATAATCAGTGTCTTTGGTGACTCCCAACTAGTCTTCAACTAGGTCAATAGATCTTATCAATTTAAAAATGATGCCCTCCTAAAATAAAAACAACTTGTAGACATACTCTTAGCATCATTATATCATCACCTTATCCAATTAGTTCCTCGATCTACTAACAAATTCAAAGATATGATGGCCTACCTTATTTCCCAAATTCCATCTCAACCTACCAAATCTAAACTATTTATCACCATCCATAATTTTATCACACCCTCATATATCATTTCTGATCTTCCTACCATTTTTAGTGTGGAAACATCTCCTCCTGACATTTGGTATGACCAAACTTTCAACTACCTTAACCTTAGCATTATTCCTCCCAACCTTTCAAATAATGCCCAAAGAGAGTTTATTAGGGTACCTCTTGTTACACAATAATAGGGGGAATCCTTTATAAATTTGGCTTTGATGGTATCCTTATCCATTGTTATCATAGACATGAAGCTTCCCATCTATCAAGGAAATTCATGATGGAATCTGTGGGGGAAACTTTAGTGGCCTAGTTGTTTCTAAACATATCCTTCACCTTGGCTACTATTGGCCCACGCTCAATCAAGACTTTTGTGACTATGTAAAAAAGTGTGTCAAATTTCAACAACATGCTAACTTACATCATCCACCTACCCATGGCCTTCAAGTATCTAAAGATTATTGGCCCTTCTCATAATGGAGTCTTGACCTTATTGGGAAAATCAATCCCCATTCTTCATAATGGTATAATATATCATTATTGCTACTAAATATTTAACCAAGTGAGTGGAGGCCATCCCTCTTATCTTAACCAAACCCAAAAATATTATCGACTTCATCAATCATCATATCATATATTATTTTGGTGTTCCCCATAAGATCATTACTGATAATGGCAAATCATTTAAAAATAATTAATCCTAAAGTCTTTCAAATGATTTTGGCATCAAGTTAAGATTTTCCTTTCCTTATCATTCATAAGCCAGTGGATAGGTATAAGCCTGTAATAAAACTCTCATCAAAATACTCACCAAAATAGTCAGTGCTTCAATTTAGGATTGGCTCTTGCATATCTCTTTCACTCTATGGGCCTATCACACTAGAATTCAAACTTATATGGGTTCTACCCCCTTCTCTCTCATCTTTGGAGCCAAGGTAGTCTTGCCTCTTGAAGTCCAAAATCCCTCTCTTTTCATATCATTACATGAAATCATTTCTAAGAGTGACTATCATCAAGAACATCTTGCACATATTAAACTCCTTGATGAACACTACCCCACCACACTTAGTCACCTTTATTTCTATCAAGAATAAATCAAGTGTGCTTATAAAAAGCACCTAAAAGAGCAAGAATTAAATATCAGAGACCTCATCTTTAAGGAAAACCAACATGTAACTAACATGGATAAAAGTAAAAAGGGAAAATTTTCTTTCAATTGACTTAGACCTTGCATCATAACCCATAAGTATGGATTAGGAGCTTATTTCTTGTCCTCTCTCAAAGGAAAAATAGAGCCTGAGCCTCTTAACCCTTCATATTTTCATCCTTTCTATTATTAAAAAAAATATCACACTCCCCCTTTGTGTTTAAATTAAGCTCATCACTTGGTTTATGATATTTTCATTTCTCTTCACCTACTTATCCCTATTTCTCTTGGGTACAACTGATTACAACATAGAACCATGTGATTATCCATCGTATTTATAGCCTAATCCTAAGCATGGATACCATGGACCTACCGATGGCATGGTTCTCATGGATACTTTTCAACTCTAATTAGATGGAATCCCATGATTATTTATCTCTCAAACCACTTTCCCTCATATATAATTAACCTTTTGAGATAATGTTTTACCTTCATGAAGGTAAAACTTTAAGCCTAAATAGACAAGTCCATGTCCAACCCAACATTCAATATTATTTGGGATACAAAAATATCAATTCGGTCCATATCTATAGCATTGAAGACTACTCCCTTTAAGGACAACTATCCAACACCTAAAAGTTGCTTTAAAATAGACTACTCCCTTGAAGGACAACTATAAAAATCCAATTTTAGACCACTCCCTTGAAGGACAACTATAAAAATCCAATTTTAGACCACTCCCTTGAAGGATGGCTAAGTTAAGCAACCATTTAAATATTCTCACATCGATCAGCTTCACCAAGTTATTGAAATAACAAAAGAAAAAAATAAACATATGACCAAAGCAAAGTAAGTAAGCTACAATCAACTCTATAAAATGCAATTTATAGACTTCCCACATCAATTAGTTTATACATCAAGTAATCAATTTATAATCATCTCTATAAAATGCCATTTATAGACTTCTTTCATCCATCAATCAATGTATCAAGAAAGTAATCCACAATCAAATCAAATATATGGCATTAATAGACTTATCACATTAATCAGTTTACATATTATATTAAGGCATAGACTTGTCTATTACAGTTCTTTGGTCACCTATAGAAATGGCAAGATAACCCACATCAGGTTGTCATTTCACCCATCTATATATCATATACCTTCCCTTCATACCCTCTCTAAAATCAAGGAACTATGAGCTTACTTGACACAAAGTGATCAAGATACCCTCTTTTTCAATCAAAACATGCTCATGTAAAGTATTTGATAGGTTTAAGCTCACTAAGTCAATCTAAATATGGTTTTTTGTTGTTAGGTCCTTGCCAACTAAAAATATCATGCCTTTTTTCTTACCCTCTATTCATTAGTTCATATGGACATATATCTCATGATTCTTATCTCTTTCTCACATTTAATTTTTTATCTACACCTACTTTATGTGATTTCATTATTTACTCATATCACATATCATATCTTAACATGAAAACATCATTCTCATCAATGCAATCATAACATTATGAACCATAAACAAAATAAATATAAATCATATCCTACCCATAAACAAAACATAAAGAAACATCAATCATAAACAATCATAATAGCATATTATCCTCATCAAATGTCATCAACATCATCTCTAAAACAATTCCAAAATATCATCCTATCTATGAACTACATTATCATTTCATATCCTAACTATAAATCTTATCAGTCAACATGCTTGCACTTGACCATCATTTAATCTCTAAAACATATTTTCATAAGCACATCATGAAAAACATCATCAAAAATAATTTATCAAATATTCACGGTCATGTACAAACTAAAAAAAAAAAATCTTAATCAAAAACATGTTTTTAACCACATCATCATATAAACAAATAGTCACCATTATATCCATCATCAAATACCTAAACCAAAAGTCAATAATAAACCTATGCATGAAGCATCATATATGTCATACATAATACATAAACATTATTATATCACATCATACTATACATACATCAATCCATAATACATAAACATCCTCAACATCAAAATATAATCATCAGGATAATTAAATTTCAACATGTCATCAATATAATCAAATGTCAATGATATAATTAGCATAATAAACACATAATCATCATATAAATCAATAAGGCAATACATGTCATAAGGTATCCATGTATCTCTCAATAATATACATCTCACATCTTCAACACAGGTTGGTATCAAAATCAAAAACATATACCTCTTATACTCTCATATGTCAAGCTCCTAGGGCACTAGAACTACCACCACCTACACCAATACCATTGGTTCCATCTGTACTTTCACCTATACCTATGCTACCATCTAAAAGTGGTCCCCTTGATATCCCTACCTACCCCACTATCAAGGCCCACTATCTTAGAGTAGATATCAATGGACCACCTACTAAACTAGCCCTATACTCTCCATAGTGCATCTATGATGGTAACTACACTAACACTATAGCCTTAAAATATCTTAGCTCTTTGATGGTGGCTAGGTACCATGTCCTCAAAACTATGTTAGCTGGTCCTCCTACTACTATTATAGCTACCCCTACCCTCTGTCTCAATGAATCTCTTTCTTGTGTCACTAATCCAAGAGAGATCCTTGCTTGATCCCACTCGCTAGTCATTATAGCAACCTACCCATATAAGGTGACAATCTGTACTTGTAAAGTGGTTACTTGTCCTTATAACCCAATTATTTAGGCATGTGCTACTTCTAGTTTTATTTCTACCTATCCATCCTATAATGGTACCTTAACAAGATCCACATCCATGGGTTGTTTACCACTATCACCTTATACAAATTCAATTATTGCATATCTAGCTTGGTACTAAGTTGCATATCTATTTTTAACATCAACATCATCTATGGGAGCTCTCGCTAACAACTCCTCCTGGTCTAAAATGACATCTTATGGTTATAACTCTAGGAGTAAGAACTCAACATCTTCTTTCCTATATCGAGGGAAATCTAGTGGGATCCCTTACACTAGCCCAGACTATCTCCATACTTTTTTAAATAGGATAAGCTCCATCTCACCATCTTGCCTCCCATATATCTAGTGCTAACTCTGTAGTGATAATGTGTGGTAGTTGTACCCTACATAATTTGGCCAACTCACGTAGGGCCTTTACACTACATCTCCTACCACCAAACCATCTAAAGCATCTCTAAACCACTCTATATCTTAGGTAGCACCACCCACCCCTATCAGTGCATAATCCCCTTTCCATTTCTTAAATCCCACTCTATATTCCATTAGCACATAACCCTCCCAAGGTAATCCCAATAGTCTCAACACTCAAATGTGTTTGTATGCCTAGCAATGGAGCATGAACCCAATGCTAATCCTATATCCCCTATGTGCTTGTAAGGCCTAGAGCTCCTCATAGATCTACACTAATAACATGGGGTCTCAATCAAACATAGTCTTCCCTAAAAACATCTCCACTATTACTCTAAAAAGTAGATAAGGGAATTAGCCACTATTTAAATCTAGCACCACAAATCATGATACCCCCATCATCATTAATAATCACTAGTCCCCTGGGGGCCTCTAGTATAATGGCCCATAACAAACCCCACCTACATGATATCTATCCTGAACCTGATCTAATCCATATATCAGGTCCATGAAATAATCTCTCTTATCATTATCTACATGATAGATCAGTTCCCCCTAAATGGGTAGCCATGTGATACATTAAATATCCTCCAAAATGATTTTAATCTCCACTATCAATAATAAAAAAGTGTTTTTGGTTGGGTCCCATCTCTATGATGAGTGCCACAATTATTAATGCATCCCATGATAGGTGTTGGTAGTATCTCATGGCCCCTAAGCTAACCTCCTCCATATGCCTCCACTCTACATCTGTCATACCATCACAAACCTTGGTAAATATCTTAGGGACTCAGTCCCTCATCTAAATCTGATCATGGGCCTTCAAACAAACAAATAATAATATTCATGTGCCCACTTAGTTTTCCACATCAAGCTTAGTACCATTCTATACCTATCTTTTTCACACTATCCCACTTTAACCCATCATTTCCTCTAGCACTAAAAATTAATCGTTATCTTTATTCATGCTCTTTTTACCCTCATCCTACCCCCCCCCCCCCAAATACTTATATCACAAACAAATTCTTCCTAACTTTTGCTAAACCCACTAACCCTTCACTCTCCCACCTAAAAGGTATTTCACTCATTTTTGGTATCTTAACCTATCACACCTACATTCACCCTTTTTTTAAGAACACATCTCTTTGACAACACATCTTAACTATACTCACTTTAACCCCTCTCATAACTATAACACACACTTTTCAATGCTTTTAGAACTATATTGAAACATTTTCATTTACCATTTCACATAATACTCTTTAAACATCATTAATTTTTAATGAATACTACCCCATTAAATTCAACTACTGATGGTTCTTTGAATAGTCAATGATACCTAGGGATCCTTTCCCCCCTAGGGTTTGACCATTGATGATCAGGTTGAACTATTGATAGCCATTATGTGTGACCATTGATGGTGTAAATATTTAACCCTCAACCTCCAAACCTTCCACAATATGACTATCTACCACAAATTAACCTATCTACATCTACTCTACATCCCATTTCAACCTAAGAATTCAACCAACTATTATGTTCATCCATAAATTTTCTTCCTTCACACAAACCCTAAACTTAGGGAATCCTCTAACCCATTCAACACCTACCCAAATGATAACCAACTAACATTAACACACTTATAAAACACTCAATTACAACCTCCTCTCAATTTCAAAATAATACCTACCTCATTTTATGATCATTTCCATGGTTTGAGCCCTCATCCAGCTGCTTGGTCATGCCCTCATCCACCCTCCATCAGGTTAACCCTCTATTACACACACTCCACCACACTCAACACTCCAAATCAATAAGCTAAACACACAAATGACAAATTTAACAAATTAACCAGTGCACAAATGACACAAGTCAAAATGGTAAAAATAAATTCACATTTTACTTTTATCTTCTCAACTTCTTAGGGTTTTCTTGACTATCAATGGTCAGGGTGACCATCGAGGGTTAACCCTAGGAAATATATTGAACATTGACGATTAGGGTGACCATCAATGATCAACCCTAGGGAAGTCCTTAAACATCAAAGGTTATGTTCCTCACTTTTTTTCAAACCTTTCAACAACACCCCACCTAGGTTTGGACCTTTAGGGAGAACTAAATTTGGCTTGAAGTTCTTTTTAGATATTATGTCCATAGAACTATGTAGGTATCATCCACCTACCTAGTGCATATAGAGTCAGCTCAGCATCCCATACCAACCCATAACAAAAAACTAACCATTACCCCACATCCACCTCTATGTTGGTCATTTTTGACCTAGACCATTCACCTATTTTATGATAACTTTGCATTGTCATTTTGACTTCACTAACCAACCTTACCATGTTGAAATTCTAAAATTTAGACCACCTCATGCACAACCTACCCAATTATGTTGTTTCATAAGAGCGTTTACTACCCTAGATACTTGTGACCAACATTTAACCTATCGAGATGGCTAAATAGGCCTGACCTAATCAGTTATGACCAATTTTATGGACTAGTTACCCCTATCACATGTCCCTCTAGAATTGAAATTATTTTTACCAACATTGGCAACTTTAGTCGTTACATGATCTTGACTATCACCCTTAGTTAAATTTTATGCACATATTTGAGTCTCAACTTCCCAACCTTTTTATGTCACCCACCTTATGACTACCCATTTACCATTTATCAAACCCTGACTTGCTTTTGTTTTCACCTCATCAACTCCCAATTTAAGGGGGAACACCTCCTCTCATACTTAGGGTAACCAGACCTTAACCAGCGATCTATTTTTTTCTATAGCTTTTTATATCAAATCCACATAACAAAAATGGGAAAAATGTAGACACTTAAAAACTACACATGATACCTTTTGATGTTAAACTACCTTTTGACCCTTGTCTAACCTTACGTCTAGTAAATCAACTAGTCAATAGACTTATTTACTACCTTGACCCCATCAAAACCCTAACTTAACACATTTGACTAAAATATTTAATTTACCCCTTTTAACTTACTTTAACCAATTTTATTTTGGCCCCTCAACCACTAATAGTTAACTTATCCATCGACAGTTAGCCTGGCCATCGATAGTTAGGTCTTCAAGCCTACTTTAAATTTTAAAAGCATTAATAGCTTTATGTGATATAATCATCTCCCTAAATGGAAAATTTATTTTAAAACTAGCTTTAAAATTTCATGAATTGTAAACTTTATACCCCTCTGAAATTAGTAACTTCCTCCATCCTAATTAGTAACTTCATCTTATAAAAAGAGAAGAGGAAGAAGTGAAATAGAGCCACAATCCATAATCTTGCATCTAAGATCTCTTACATATAGGTATCCAACATCCTTTAAATAAGAAATCAACATCACCAAATACCCAAAGTGTTATTAAAATCACTTTTTAAAGTTGAATTATTTTCACTCTATCCAAATTAGTTTAACCTTCCAACATCAAGTTTTAGTGTCTTTCTTATCTGTAGGTTATTCCTTCTTATTCAAAGAAGAGTTCCCATCATCATCTAGATTCAAGTGCACACTTTACCAAGTATTATTAAACACACCCTATTACTATTTTCAATACTTAGAATTCAATAAATGAGAGGAAATTAACTAAAACAATAATGTACATTCCTAGCAAGCATAAACACTAATCCACAAGAGTATGAAACACATGAACATAGTATATATATGGAAAACCCTCAAGGGTAAGAAAACCCATTGATGATGAAAATGTAATATATTCTTATAAAACAAACACCAAATTTATTGAAACACCCACTTCATATGGAGTACCAACCCCAACTAGCTAAGCACCAACTCAACTAGGCTTTAACAAGCACTAACTTATAAGAAGGTACCAACCCCCTAGATGACTCAACACCAACTCAATAACCTAAAAAAAATTATCACCTTCAAAACACATTTTTTCTCATAACATATATGATGATATTCTTCCTCATCTCTTTACATACTTCTATCCCTCTCAAACTAGACTCTAGCCTTCTTTACTCAACTGGTCCTCTTCTTGAATTGATTAGGTCATATGACCTTGATTCTTATATGTATAACCTATATTAAATATTAATCACTAATAATCTATACTAATATTATTTTTTATAATATCTTATATACTTACCAAGTTTTTTACTATTTTATTACTCTCTTCATACTCACAACTTTTGAAAATAAGCCTAAATATTGCCTAGTATTTATACAAGTCACTTGATCATATCCTCCTTAATCAACCAAACATTATTATATTATTATTTAAACCATG
Source organism: Torreya grandis (assembly GCA_037957365.1). NCBI lineage: Eukaryota > Viridiplantae > Streptophyta > Pinopsida > Cupressales > Taxaceae > Torreya > Torreya grandis. The sequence continues at coordinate 187,114 of JARHVA010001781.1, forward strand.
AAATGGATATTAAGACATCATATATATGTATTATACATTATTTTATTCCATTTAGGTCTGACCTATTTCAATTAGGCCTTATCTCTCCTTTAGGTCTCATGGAGACCCAATTCTATTAGGCCTACTTAGCACGCGTTACCCTTTAATATTATTGGATTATATTCAAAAACCTAAAATATTAGTTAAAAATTATATTCCACTCAAATAAAACCCTTCTAATATTATCTTGTATTCATAACACTTTTGATCTCAAACTAATACTTAGAGCACATCACTAGTATTATTCATATAAGGCCTATGCATACTCAAAAAGTCTATCTTGAATAAATAAATTATAAACACAAATTTTATTAAAAATCATGGAAAAAATAATATATTTATAAACCTCATGACCTTAGGGTCATCATAAACTTCATAATATGCTTCAACTCAAGGTATATAGGCTCAAATTATAATCTATAAGAAGTTTACTCAGAACTGCCAACTAGTCTCAAAACATAGTCATGGAAACATGAAATTATATTATAACCTCATAAAATAAAATTTAATAAATAATATCATAATCATTAATGTCAACTATTTGTCTTAAATACCAATTTGTTGACCTTGTCTCTCATAGTCCTTACTCAAACAGACAATCCATTTTGGATTCAATGTTTTATCCTATTATAATAAATTCAAAGATTATTAAAATAATGGATATATAATTCAAGTCCCAAAAAATAACATCATATTAATTTAATTATTTATCTTAAGGTAAATATCCTCCAATGAATCACTGTAACTTGTTTACCTAAATCTATCAGTTTACCTTCAAACATAGTCATTGAGATAATGACCTTCAACACCTATTTAGACACTTTTAGATACTTAAAATGAATGTGTATGATATTATAAGATCATTATACCAATATAATATATATATATAACATGGTCATATGGCAATATTAGTCTTACATACTAATCTCATAACTTCACACATTCACTATCTTATCTGCACTAGACAAGTCAACTTATGAGCAACATTTTCATCATATCCAATGACCTCCAAAACTTATATAAAAAATAAACATGTATTAAAATTATTTAAAAACATATTCATCAGCTTTTATTCATACCTAATCCATGATAACACTTCCCTAAGCATCTTCTCACTTCTTCCTAGTTTTCTCACTATTTTCACCATTAGGCCTTTTAGAGATAGGTCAACTTGTATGACCAGTTTAACACTCATAAGGGATATAACATGATAAAAAAAAAACATGTAAATCCAATACAATTCTCAAGATTCAACTTCCATTCCTTTAACAACTTTGGCTAGGTCAACTCTACCTTCTACAACAGATCTCTGAGAAATAAGGCCTTTCTCATAGGGTCCACTCACTCTCCTAAAAAATAAATCACACTTGGAGATGCCTAAGAGAGTTTATTTCATGATAAAATAGATAAAATATCAAAAATAATCCATTTTGATCACTTTATAATAGTTTATTTCACACCAAGTCACTATTAGGGTTCTTTGAGGGTTTAAACCATCTTATAGTCTTAATGATGACTCATAAATCTTAGCCCCTTAATCCATAAACCACTAATTATAACTTTGATTTAAGACCCTTACCCATCTAAAATTAATATCTTAGGTCCTCATGTAGATGTTTCATGTGCCAATGAACACTTGAAAAACCTTCTTGGGTAGACAACTCTTCATCCTATATACTCTAGAGATCTTAAGACACTTTTTCTTGATTTAACCTTTAGTTTTAGACCTAAAAATTCATGAAAATGATTAAAAAAATTTGAATCACCTTTTTAAATTCTTAGATACTCACACTTTCCTTGTAAATTGATCTTGATACCCCATCTAGCCACCATCTCTCTCTTTGCTCTTTAAGCCTTTGACCTACAAGTCATAATAGGTCTTGAAGATAACCTTATAACCACTTTCCAATCTCTCAAAGCCTCATTTACAAACTAAAAAAACCTCTCTAATTCTCAAACACTATCAATAATTTTTCATATGTCTTATCAACATCTCATGTTGCTTCATTAGGACAAACAGGGTCTAGAGATGGTTTAGTTACATACTAGGTCTATAGGTCCTACCCATGTATGCCTACCATAAGACTCACTTGAGTTCTCAAAATCCTCATAAGCATGCTCAAATAACCTCATATAACCTCTTATGCCTCTTTGCATTCATCTTAATAGGACACCAATATCATACTTTCTCACAAGGTTTCTTCATGCAATGACCAGTGTCATGACTAGAACATTCATGTACTTAAAGCTTGATGATTGACCTTGAAACACTCATTGATGCTTCTAAACCTTGAATTAAAATACTATTACTTCAAAACATTTTTGACTTGACTTGAAACTTAACATCAACCTCAAAATAATCATTAGTTTTCCTTCAAATTTAGTTTCAATAGAGAGATATTATCAAATCATTTTAGACTATTACTATGAATAGTATTGTATAAAAGAAGATATCTAAAGAGGTAATATATATATATATATATATATATATATATATATATATATATATGCATATTATGTTTCTTTGGAGTTGTTATATTAATCTATAGAGTACAACTAGGTATCTTTGAAGCTTTGTTAGATTGTCTTCAAAGCTACCTAGGTGGATCTTTAAAATTTTGATAGAATGTCTTCAGAGTTACCTATTAGATCTTTAGATCTAAAATAAGGATCTTTGTAGTTCAATGTTTTCTATGACGAGTCTTAATATTAGTCATATAAGTTTATACCACACATACCATGCATCTTAACATCATAGACATCAACTTGGAGCTACCTAGTAGATCTTCAAAGCTTGACTAAGGATCTTTGTAGCTCATTGTGTTATATGTCGAGTCTTCATATCAGGCATACAATCTTATACCCCCACACATCATGAATCTTGACATAAATTACATCAACCTTTAAATCAATGACAAAACTTCTTAATAACATAAATAATGCTCAATAATCTCCCCTTTTATCATTTATGGCAAACCATACTGAACATTAATCATCCTATCTCCCCATACTAGTCTTTCTCCCCCTTTGACATAAATGACAAAGGGCCTTCCATAAACAACTTATCTGATCTTTGGACCTCAATTTCAAGAAAAATAATAATGAAATGCTAACCAATTACTCACCTTAGCCTCATCAATTGTTACAGACACCTTATAAAAACTCTCTTTCTCCCCCTAAGCAGATACTCCCTCTTAAAGATACTAGATTGCACAAAATCTTTAAAAACTATGGCAACCACTCATGGAAACCATTCACAAAAATTTTTTTGATTAATGAACTCATTCATGAAAACTCTTTCATGTACCTAATCACTACCAAAATTACTCTTCTAATTATCTCAAATCACTTTCGATATCCACCTTATGTAAAATGCTCTTTGAGATCAATCTTGATCACTAATTAGAGAAGATAATGTTCAACAATATCACCTTTAATATATCACTCAAGTTATCATTATCCATTAATATATTTTAAAAAAATATATCTTCTGATCTTATTTGAGCTTCATAGGCCATATCTGATCCATTTACATCATGATAACCCTTGTAATAGTTTACTATTTGTTAAGACTATAAAACACCTAATTCACTATCTGCTAGACTTCTACCTTGATTGATCACCTTCAAATCACAAAACCATGTCATACTAATCATATGTACCTATGACACATAACCCAAAGGTCATCTTCAAACACCTAGAACAATCAAACTTAATGCATATGAGCATAAAACATCTTTGTAATCAATGCTTGTCCACTATGTCAATTAGGTCTATTAGCTATTAAAAATATTATTCCAAGGGAATAATCTAGTCTTTTATGATAAATAAAAGATCACTCATTTCATGTCCATTTTACATCTTCAAATATTCTTCTTGCACCAATATTTCTCCTTCATGTTTCTCAAGACACCATAGTATAGACATCAACAAGGCACCTTCCTTGCATCATTTTATCAACTAGGACTATGCTTACATGCTTGATTATGAAAAACCTTTGTCATAACTTGTATTCTTCATGATATTAAAAATTAGATAATATAATATGTGCCTTGGTATTTTATGACATCAATGTCATCTTGATGTATAAAGAACACTCATCTCTCTCTCACAACTTTCAACAAATAGAATCATGAAACATTTCAGAGATCATGCTTCCTCTCACTCCATGCTTACTTATATCTATATAATAAAGGCATATGCTCTCTTGATAAATAAATCAAAGCTACCAATATCTCATTTAGACCAAGCATATATCAATCAATGCAACAAATCAATAAATAAGGATCATACAGAACTACACAACCATGTTCCCTCTTTGTCTTCTCAACTTGCTCACCAAATGAATCAATAGTACACATAGACCATATTTAACATAGATCAAAAACCTTGGTACCAATACTTACCTCTCAAAATGCCAAAATATCACACTTCTAGCTTAGACTCAACAATCTTCAACATGTTTTCATACTATACAACACCTATCAAATATTAATAAACATCCATCATCCTTTCACTTACTAATGAGTGTCTCCATGAATCCTAATGGAATCACCCCTTTCCATAGGTTACTAAAACAACACTAGTTTATGAGATTCCCATATATCCATGCTCTCACAAGATTTAATGATCTTAAATATCCTTTTTGATTTGATTGGTACTATAGGCTTGATCTCATCATCAACCATTTGATCATCAATGTGAGATGAAAATAGACATTCCTAGTTTGATTTCACACCTGAGGCATTCTATATCATATTAATTATTCCACTTGAAATTGTAGATTGATCATGACATATCTTTACTAACTTTGATTTCTATACATTCATTTGCCTTCTTTATTACATTTTAGGGGCTTCAAACTTCTAGTTTTGACTTGATGACCTTCTAAATCTAATAAGACAAAATATTTCAATGTGTCTTGCATTATGATAGTTGTAATAAACCACCTTATACATATCATTTGATTGATGTGAATTATGACTCATTCCATAGTCTATGAGTACTCATTCTTGGAGGATATTTTACATTTTCTTGTTCTATGACCAAACTAATTGCATACAAAATAGTAACCATTAAAATAACTAGCATACCTTATAGAATTAGGTTATTTAATAAGTATTTTCATGTTGATGTTTTTATCTTCAATATTATTTTCCTTTACTAGAGGTGTCTCCTTTTGGTCTTGTTTGAAACAAAGACCTATCTTGTCACTTGTAGACTTTATACTACTCAAGATATCATATAGAGCCTCAATACTCTTTTAAAACTTCACAAATCTCTTCACCTTTCTAGATGGTTGATCTAACTCATATTTTAGGGACTCGATTTTATTTTCATACCTGATGTATTCTTCCTCTTTAGCCTTTAGGTTTGCATTGAATATCTCTATATATGACTCAACTTGATTGATGATATCATCATACTCCTTGGAGGTGTTACTCAATATCTCCTCAAACAAGCCAATTTGATCCTCACGGTCCTTAACTAGTGATCTTAGTATGTTATTATTTCTTATTTGAAACTTCAATTCCACTAAGACATTTACCAAATTTTCCTCAAGATTCACTTCTATGAACTTCTTCATTTGATTCTACATCAACCATAAGGCCTTTACCATTTGAATAACCATCGTTGTATAATTTTATGGCAATGAATAAGGTTTCATTATTGTCATGTTCAGGTTTATTACTTCCACCATCACTATTAGATTCACTTGAGTCACTTACATCAGAAGAGTTATCTTCTTTAGTGTATAAAATTCTCTTATTTTTGAAAGTTCCTTTCATACCTTCATACTTCTTAAAATACTTTTTATTTTTATTAGGTTTATATGGTCTTATTATCATTTCCATGATGTTTATAATGTTCTTTATCATGCTCAAATTTATGCTTGTTAGGACATTTGGATGCAAAGTGACCAATCTTTCCATATTTGAAACATTTGAAGGGTGATGTACCTTTGTACTTACTAGATCCAAACCTAAACTTCTTTGCAAACATGGCTATTAGTTGATTATCATCAATATCTAAGCATTCCTCATCCTTGACCTTCTTGTATTTTGTCTTCTTCTCAAATTTGAAAGTTGCATCCTTTTTGGGAGATCTTCCTTCATTATTTATCATCTCATAGGTAATCAAAATGACATAAAGCCCATCTGTCTCTATATTATAAAAATCTTGTAACTCTTCTACTACAGACACCTTAGATTCAAACTTAGGAATTAGTGATTTCAACACTTTTTTAACTATAGTATATTCTTTCACTTCTTCTCCCAATCCTTTGATGATGTTGACAACTTCATCAACCCTTAATAGGTAAGATGTAATGGTTTCATCTTCATTCATCTTCAAGCTTTCAAACTATCTTTGGTGGGTTTATAACTTGGCCATCTTCACCTTAGTGTCTCCTTGATGGATAATATTCAGCCTATCCCTTATCTCTTTAGATGATTTATAGTGCATTACCTTCATAATCTCTAGCTCTAATAGGCCACAAAGAATGGCATTCATTTCTTTGGAGTTGTTTTCACTAACTTTATTACCTGCTACATCAATTGGTAGAACAAGAAGAGCACTATAGCCATATACAATTGACTTATAGATATCATGATCTTAAGACATCAAATATATATTCATCTTATAATTCCAAAATTCATAATTGAATCCATTGAATAATGGATCCTTAATGGTAGAGAACCACCTTGATCATGTTGACTATCTATCCTTACTTATAAGATCTCCGTTAGGTTTTAGACCTACTTTAAAGTACCAAGCTCTGATACCAATTATTGGAAGATAAATGACTAAGTGGGGGGGGAGGGGGTGAATTAGTATTTAAAAACATTCTTTAACAATCTTACTTAATAAATCATAGATCATTTAAATAAGCATGCACATCTTAGCAATAATAATCACCAATATAAAAGAGCATGAAACATATTAGCATAGTATATATGTATAAAACCCTCAAGGGGAATAAAACACATTGATGATTCAAATGGACTATATTATTATAATAATAAAAACTTTAGTGAAGCACCCACTTCACATGGAGCACCAACCCTAACTAGTTAAGTAACAACTCCGTTAGGCTTTGACAAGCACCAACTTGCAACAAGGCACTAACCCCATAGATAAATCAATTCAAAATTAGCCACATAAAACACTTTATCACCTTAAAAATACCCTATTGATTATAAAATATATTATTTAATTCTTCCTCATCTCCTTTCACATTTCTATCCCTCTCAAATTGGCCTATAGCATTCTTTCCTCAACTAGCCCTCTTCTTGACTTGAGTAGGTCATATAACCTTGATACTCATATGTATATGCTCTATATAATCTTCATAAATTATCCTATGTAATAATTTTATGTTCTATAATACCTTATTATTCTTACCAAGTGTTAATTTATTTAGTTACTCTCTTCATACTCACAACTTCTCAAAATATGCCTAAAATTTGCATGGCATTTATACAAGTCACTTGATCATATCTTTCTTAGTTGGAAAAAAATTATTATATTCTTAGTTAAACCATAAAATTTGTCTTAATACATCTCATATACATGGATAAAATGTTCTTTTATTCCATTTAGGTTTCACCTATTTCAATTAGGCCTCATCTCTCCTTCAGGTCTCATGGAGACCTAATTCCAGTAGGCCTACTTAGCACACATTACCCTTTGATATTATTAGAGCATATTAAAACACCTAAAATGGAGGTAAAACATAATATTCCACTAGAATATACCCATGATAATATTATCTAGGCTTCATAAAACTTTTTATCTCAAACCAATACTTGGAGCACATCATTAGTCATGTTCATATAAGGCTTGTACATACTCAAAACATATGTCTTGAATAAATAAAGTATAAACAAAAAATTTCTAAAAAATCATGGAAAAAAATCATATATTAAGAAACATAATGACCTTAGGGTTATCAAAAACTTCATAATATGCTTCAACTCGAGGAATACAAGCTCAAACTCTTCTCTACAAGAAGCTCACTTAGAACTGCCAACTAGTCTCAAAACATAATCATGGAAACATGAACTTAACACATATGATATAGCATAATAAAAGACTTATAATGCAAAAAAATTATCTTATAAAATAATCATATTAAATTTAATCAAAAATATCATAATCATTAATGTCAACTATTGGTCTTATAGACTAATTTGTTGACCTTATCTCTCATAATTCTTACTCAACTAGACAAGACATTTTGGCTTCAATGTTTCAACATCTTACACTAAATTCTAAGATTATAAAAATAATGGATAGATCATTAAATTCCCAAAAAATAATATCATATGAATTTAAATATTCATATTATGGAAAAGAGCCTCCAACTCATCACTATTACTTACCTAGATCTACCAGTTTACCTTCAAACACAATCATGGAGATAATGACCTCAACACCTATGTAGAAAATTTTAGAGAATTAAAATTCATTAAAATTATTTTATAAGATAATTATACAAATATAAAATAAATATATAACATGTTTCATATGTAAATATTGGTATTATAGACCATCTCATAACCTCACACTTTCACTTACTTATCTACACTAGACAGGTCACATTATGAACAATATTTTCATCATATCCACCAATATTAAAAAATTATATACAAAATTATCATTTATTATAGGTGTTAAAAAACATCTTCATGCACATGGATTCATCCATGATAACACATTTATAATCATCTTTTCACTTGTGCCTAGTTTTTTCTCTATTTGCACCATTAGGCCTTTTAGTGATGGGTCAACTTGTATGATTCATTTAGAAATATTTAGGTATATAACCTAATAAAAAAAAACCACAGAAATATAATACAATTCTCAATATTCAACCTTCATTCATTTATTAACTTTGACTTGGTCAACTCTACCTACTACAATTAAGCTTTGAAAAATAAGGCATTTCCTATAGGTTCTACTCACTTTCCTAACAAAAAAATCACATTTGGAGATTCTTTAGAGAGTTTAATTCATTATCAATATCTAAACTATCCAAACTAGTCCATTTTGAGCACTATAGAACAAGTTCTTTCACATTGAGTCACTATTAGGGTTCTTTGAGGGTTTAAACCATATTATAGTCTTAACAATCATTCATAAATATTAGCCCATTATTATATAAAATAATTCTTTTAAATTTTATATATAACCCTTATCCATATACTATGAATAGATAAGGTCCTCATGTAGATGTTACACATGCTAATTAACACTTGAAAAACCTTCTCAGGTACACAACTCTTCATCCTGTGCACTTGAGAGAACTTAAGACATTTTTTCTTGCTTTAACCTTCAATTTTTGACTTGAAACTCCATAAACATGCTTAAAAAAATTAATGCACATTTTTAAATTCTCACATGCTCACACTTACCTTGGAAACTAGTCCTAATACCCCATGTTGCCACCATCTCTCTCTTTTCTCTCTAAACCTTTAACTTGTAAGTCATAATAGGTCTTAAAGTTGACCTTCTAACCACTATCCAAGATCTCAAAACCTAATGTACAAACTTAAAAAACATCTCTCATTCTAAAAAACTATCAATAATTCTTCATATTTCTTATCAATATCTCATGTTATTTCATTAGGCCAAGTAGGGTTTAGAGGTGGTCTAGTTACATACTACGAATGTTGGTATTACCTTTATATGCTTACCTTGAGACTAAATTGAGTGATATAAAGCCTCATAAGCATGATAAAATAACCTCATACATCTTCTTATGCCTCTTTACATTCATCTCACTAGGCCACCAAGCTCATACCATTTCATAGTGTTTCTTCATGTAATGACTAGTGTTATGACTAGACTTCTCAAGCACTTAAAGCTTGATAAATGACCTTGAAACACTCTTTGATGATTCTACACATTGAATTCAAATAATAGTACTTTAAAACATGCTTACCTTGACCTAAAAACTGACATCAACCTTAGAATAATCATCATGTTACCTTTAAATTATCTTTTAATAGAGATATTATCATATCATTTTAGACTAATACTATGAATAGTAATGCATAAAAGAAGATATCTAAAGAGGTAAAATATATATATGTATAGTAGATATCTATGGATCTATTATATTAATCTATATAATATAATTGGGCATCTTTATATCTTTGTTGAAACATCTTTGGATCTACTTGGGTGGATCTTCAAAGCTTTAATGGAATGTATTCAGAGTTGCCTAGCAGATTTTCAGAGCTTGACTAAAGATCTTCATAGTTCACTGTGTTCTATGTTGATTATTCATATAAGGCATACAAGCATACACCCCACACACTATGCATATTGACATCAATGATATCAAATTTTACATTAATGATATCAAATTTGACATCAAATGATATCAAACTTGACATCCATGACAACATTTCTCAACAACAAAAATAATGTTCAATAGTATTGTGTGTCTCTGTGTAATTAAAGGTGTCAAATATGTCATATTCCTTGAAATACCAAACTAATAAGTAGGTTCCATGTATCTTCATGAACCTAAAGGTGTCATATATATCAAATCCATGGGTGCCAAAATTAATGACAAGGTATCATGTGTCTCTATGCACCTAGATGTGTTAGATTTGTCAAATTCATGTGAGTCCTAAACTAATGAGGAGGAATCATATGTCTCCATCTACCCAAAGGTGTCATAGCTATCAGATATCTATGAGGCTTAAACCAATGATTTATTACCATGTATCTCCTTGCATCTAAAGGTGTAAGATCTATTAGATCCTTAGGAGGCCTAAACTAATGAGGAAGCACTATGTGTCTCCATGCACTCAAATATGTCAAAGGTGCCAAAGCGTCAGGGGGGCTAAATTAGTTTAAAAAGGTTAAAAGTCATATCCTAAACCAATAAAAAATTTCCATGTGTAATTTTTACACTATATAATCAAACTCATACAATCATAGCTATCAAAGCAAAAAACTCCCAATAATGCTTAATTAGCATATTAATAAGAAATAACACAATATTCAAGTAACATTGTGCCAACCCTAAGAAATTTTATTATGTAAGGAGTGATAAAAATTGAATTAGCCTACCACTCTCCTCAAATTTAATATCTTAACTTGGATAAATCATGATCTGATAGTTGAAGGAGCCCCATCGCTATCAACCAATCTAAATAGGGCTAATTTTTAAAATTTTGAATTTATGACAAATCAAGAAAATAGCTAATATGGGCTCATGAAATCAAATAAAATTTTATTTAATCTAATGTCACCCCACCAAATCCATTACTATGAAAATATCATAGAGACTTATATTATTGTATCAAAATATGATTCATCATTATCAATTATGTGTTTCTCAATCATTTAGAGCCTTTTTCCTTCAGTTAACTCTAAAGCATAGAGAAATATCTTTGCCAAATTATACACCCCAAAATATCATAGAGTCTATCCATGGCCACCTCTAATTATTATCCCATACTAGATCTAGAGCCTTGGGAAAGCAATTTGTCACAATGTGTCACTTGATTTAAACATTACAATGACATCTTCAAAATGATCAAGGATATCTAAAGACTAGTCTCTGATGATGAAACTAGTGAGGATGATATTTAATATGTAGATGATATGATCACTATAAAATATTTAAGACTACACAAATCTATGTTAAAACTATAAGTCTTATCATGTGCAAACCTCTTTGATAATCTACCTCTCTCTTCTATGTGCAATATGGATATTGTGCACTCTCTAAACACTAATTTAAAATATGTAGATATCTATAGTCCTACATTAAAAAAATACTATAACTTCATACAATACATAATCTCTTACAAAATACAACTCATAGATGCCTAAGAAGAGACCCACAACATCCATGAAATCCTTAAGGATTAGGTCAAGGACACAGACTAATGAGTCAATAAGGAAGATATTAATTTATACATGATCAAGACATTCTAAAAGGAAGTGTGTACTAGTATGATGTTGTTAAATCTATTAAATAGGGAAAGTAATTTAGTAAATGCTAATAAGTTCTATGTTCCCCTCCTAAAAATCATCATGAAGGGAGAGGAAGTAATGAATTTAGGGAACATCATCACATTCAATCTCACTTTGTAGGTGAATTATAGGTTTATAGAGTTGCATTTTCTTACTAATTAGTTACCTCCATTGTTGCATTTGTTTGGATCTTCATTTTTATTACCAAATTCTTGCCTCCATTAATGATTTTTCTTCTAGGAGAGCCAACTAAAGAGTGGATAAAAAGGTAGGTAAATAAAAATCCATTAGAATAAGAAGATATGTGTTTAACCATGCAAATGGATTCTCCCTTATAAACTATTTTCTCCTTTTCCAAATTTATAGACAAGGTAGGTAATGAACAATAGTTTCATTTAGGTTTGAAATAGGATTATGATATATTTAATAACTTTTTTGGTTATCTTATCTTTAAAAGAAAAACCATTTTTGATTGGGTCTTGTTTGGCTCTATTTTTTGAGTAATATCTATGAAATCTTCTACTTAAAATTGTGTGGCTTCTTCTTCCTAATAGTTGTATTGGGCAGATACAATTTAAATAAATATTTTTTTTATTTCAGTTGTAGAAAAAAAGAAAATAAAATATATATTTATATATCTCTACATATAGTCTCTTTAAAATATATATGGAATTTTACATCAAGTATATATTCATTATTTATTTTGATATAAAAAATAACACAAAACATTTATAAATATAAGTTTTGTGTTTTTATAATAAAATAAATTAAAATAAAAATACACATAAGGAGGGGTTGGGATAGCCAACCCTCCTTGTACCCTATGATCTGGCCCCCATTGCTGATGGCCAGGTCTCGTGTCCCAACTGCTGCCATGGCTGGACATATTTTATAATGATTGTGTGTGTGTGTGTGTGTGTGTGTTTGTATTTTATATTATATCCATTTAATTTTAAATGTGAACATTTACATAGTTATATATAAATATTGAGAGGTCTATTATGAGATATTTTTTATATTTGGGTTTATTCTAATTTATATATTATTATGTATGTAAATATATATACTTGTATATAAAAATTTGTAATTTTAGAAATTTTGAGTTTAGACTTTTTTGGTGAAGTTACAAACATGAGTATATAAACATTATTTGATTCTTTTATTTTTGTATAATTATTTGGTCATAATGGGATTCATTGAGATAAATTATATGTGCATCAAGTTCTATCTAATTGTAGAAATGATAATTAAAGTGTGATGTGTTTGAAATGTTGAGTTTCTCACTTCCCCTATGTGCTAAAACTCATGGAGATGACTAGATAAGAATATATTGAAAAAATATTTTCTGATTTGGTTGAGCGAATGTTGGTAGTATATGTCATTACTAATATTGAGGTGAGGTTAGTCTCACTAGATATTAGTTTTGTTATTGAGTTTTTTTAAGAAATCTCATCTCAATCTACTATTGGGTGGATTTTATCTATGTTATGATTATTGCATTTTTGTATTTAAAAAATTGTATGCATTGTCATTATTAGGATGAATGTTAATTTTCATTGTTTATCTTGTTTATGAATCTAAAAAATGAAATAATTTTTTATGGGGCCATTTTACTTGCTCAACATAAGCTGACACTTATTTCCTATGTTTTAGTGCAAGATGGACGTGTGGGTAGATTTTTGAATTGGTATAATGATAAAATTTTGTCTTTGTCTTTATAATTTTTTTGTCTATATTGTGTGTGCACAAAATTTCAAGTTCATGTTATATTATCAAAATGATAATAAAATCCCAAAACTTGATAACACCAATAGGAATGGATAGGAGTAAATCAACATAAATGGAACATTCTTACCATCTCTTTTTACCTCTTCATACCTCTATTTTAGGATTTTTTATTTCATTTTAGACTCAGATTTGACATAGTGATAGCATGATTGAAGGATTTTTTATGATGGATTGGATGATTGATTCAAGGACTCATTTTGACATGGTATCCCTATAAGCTTTATATATGTCCTTCCATGGATGAGGAGTTTTGTTTAAATAGAGTAAGGGAGGGAAGATCTATAGATGAGATTAAAACTTAGACAGAGGATATAAATGGTTTTAGATGATCCAAGCAATATTAAATTATTTAGAAAAAAATAGAGTTAGAGGTTTCTAGAGAGGAAGGCTAGGTTAGAGAGAGTTATAAATTTGGATAGTTCTATAACTCTCTTTAGGAATTAACTATGATCAGAGGAAGGTTAGATAAGGATTAGAGAAGGATTAGGTGACTAAGGGTGTAGAGAAACCTAGGGAGTAGGATAGTAGGTGGTTACGTGGGGTCATGGGAATTAAAAATTCCTAAATAATAGATAACTAGGATTAGATTAGGATAATATGGATTTAAGAGGAATTAAAAAGGGAATGATATTAGACTAAGGATAATTAATGAAGGATAATGGATGGGGATATATAGATAAATAGCTAGGATTATGATAAATTAGAGGAATAAAATAGGTTAAGTAGATTTAGTGTCGACTAATAGAAATATTAGTCAACTATAATGAAACAAGAAATTTTAAGTGTATATATTTTTACCCTCTTTTAAATTAAATTTCAAGTGAATGAAGTGAAAGGACTAATGGTATTTCAAAGAAAAACCCTATCATGGATGAATGTTTAGTAAATGATGTTAGGGGATATGGTGCCCTCTTAAGGGGACATGTGGGGAAGAATAAGGTGGATGACCACTCAAAAGAATAAATGATGGGTGAGATACGATGGAGAGATGAGGGGATGGGATGCCAAATGTGGGATAGAAGGTGAAGAATATGAGGTTAATGTTGAGTAATGAACTATAAATTGATAATGATGCCCCAGAAAGGACACATGCACATGGAATAGAGATGATGGGTGTCATAATTGTAGACACATCCCAAAGGGGAATCAACCATAATAGGATGATTATAAGATTAAATGGATAAAATGTTTATACTTATACCAAGCAAGGACACATGAAAGGGAGAGATAATATCCAAGATAAGACTAATGATTTGATAAGATTAAGGATGGGTGTAATTCAAAGCTAAATTAATCAAGATGATGTTACTGATGATAGAGAATAATTGATATGATCAAATGACCAAAAGGATTGGGATGATGCCCCTATAAAAGACAAATTTAAGGGATTAATAAAGGAGATAGTGTTTGAGCTATCCTTGGGCACTAAAAAGTGGTCAAGTGTTGCCTACATAGTCTAAAAAGACCTCAGGTTGATGTAGTTTTGACTAATGGATAGAATATGATGATGATGATGATGATGATGATGATGATGATGATGATGATGATGATGATGATGATGATGATGATGATGATGATGATGATGATGATGATGATTAGGTATTAGAAAGTGATGATGATAGGGATGATGAGATGAGGATAAAATATTATATGTTATTTGGATGGATAAAGAGGATTGGATTAGAGATGGGAATAAGGTTGATGATATGATCAAGCCATCACAAATGTCATAAGGATCATCATAGTCTAAGTAATCTATTAAATATAACACTTGATAGTATGCCCCATGATGTAATCATGACCAAGAGGACATTGTGCCAAAGTGCATGGGCAAATAATGAACTCTACATCCTCAAGGGCACTTTTGGTGTCCTCATAGTATCCTCATTAATTTACCAATAGACAAAAAGTGATAATGCAAACAAAAAATAAGTCACACAAGATATATACATGATGTAAATAAAATAAACAACAAACAATCAATAGATAAATAATAGACAAGTATCTACATGTAGTGTCATAATGTCTTGGTTAATGATGGGATGAGTGATTGGAATAAATTGGTTATCATGGTTTAGATGATCATGATGTGATTATGGAATTAGGATGGGATTGGAATTTGAAAGTCATGATGTGATGGGGATGAAGGTTAGACTTGGATTTGGATAGAATGATCATTATTAGAATTAAGCTAAGATGTTACCCCTAGTTTAGGATAGAAGAATGGATGATGTGAGAAGGTGTTTGATTACTAACTTGGTCTTGAAATCAGATTGAAAAGTGGTAAAGGATGGTTATTAGAAAATTGATGATGAAGGACTACCAAAAAAAAGGTCTTGGAAGGATCTAATCTAGCAAAGAGACTAGGAGATGATGGGATCGAATACCTTTCACACTAGAAAAGAGTAATTGGATGGGTGCTAGGTATGAAGAGGAAAGGATAGGAAAATGATGGGATCTAGTTCCTTAAATACTATCAAAGGGTGATTAGATGGGTGATAGATATGAAAATTAGTTGATAGGAAGTGATGGGTGTTAGATTAAATTCTTGACAAAGTGATTTGTGCCAATAATACATAGGTCGAGAGGATGATGAAGATATGGAGAGATGGGTGACCACTTAAGATTGGATCCAAGATGGAATGTGGTATCCAAAGATGGGAAAATAATATATAGATGGATATGAATGTGAATAGGGGATTAGGCATAACATAAGACATCATGGACTATTTTTGGCTTTTTCAAAATTTTATGATTTTTAGGGTTTTTGACCTATTTCAAATTTGTAGGGATTTTTGGGATATGTATATACACTATCAAAATGGGGTTACTAGTAAAGGGAATACCAAGCCTAGTAACTAGGATGTGGATGGATGATGGATGGGATGGTAAATGATGATGATGATGGGGACCAAGGATAAATGGACTAGGGATAGCCAATGACCACATTGTGAAGGAACTAGATGGTTTTTTCCCTAAGTGTCCATTAGAGGATATGAAAAGAGGAGTTTTGGATAGTTATTAAGATACCTTTTGATTCTTTAAGAAGGTCAAGACAAGGGAGGGATAATGGATAAGATGGATGACATGATGGTAGATGATGGATAAGAATAATGCATCAATGTATAAGATGATGGGTGATATAGATAAAGTGGATAAGGGATGAAACAAGTTGGATGGATGGATTAGGTCATGTAATGGATGGATTTACCCCTAAGTTTTGAGGAATAATGTGAATAATAGATTATTTTACCATGATGCTGGAAACTAGTTTTCATCATGGTACTTACCCAAGGTGCTAGAAGATTGGTTTTCACCATTAGACAAATGATTTATCTTTTTTTTTTTTTTTGACTTTATTGGGCATCTTGATTTATTATATGATGGGTGAGATGCAAGGTGTGAACACTGGATAGATTATTATCTAGCACCTATTTTGGGGATGTGTGACGGTAATATCATGTTCTCATTATTTTTGGATGTACTGGGGACCTTATGACCTAGTGTTATTCTTGATTATGATCCTGTTGACCCAATTTCACCCCTCAGGCAAAATCTTGGTCACCTCTTACACCTTCTTTGCATGGCCAGTCATTTCAAGTTGCAAGGTCCACCTTCAGGGTTCAACAGCTCCGTTTCAGAGCATTGGCTCATTGGCCTAGTTTTTTGGCATTCACATTAGCAAGAGGCAGAGTCTTCAAACATTCACAAGAAGAAGGGAAAAAACTGGGGCGTTCAACACTTAGCAAAAAAGGAAGGGCAGACAAAATGCAGAGGGCGGCAGAATCGCCGCCCAAAACATGGGCGAGTAAAAAGAGACCCCCTACATGCAATGCAGAGGGCGGCAAAATCACCGCCCATAATGCCAGCGGAGAAAAAGAGGCCATTAACATCGGCCGATGTTGACAAAACTACCGCCGTCGGTAGCTTACATAGGCCGACATCAGCAAAACTGCCACAGTCGGTAGCTTATCAGCCAATGTCGGCAGAAGTCCTACATGCAATCCACTGCAGTGGGTGGCAAATTTGCTGCCCACAACATGAGGCCAAAAAAAACACTTGCAGAGAATAAGAAAAAGCCCACCCAACCGCCAGAGGAGAAGACCAGCATGCAAAACGAGGCAACAAGCATGGTCTTGGTAGACTTGTGATGTCATCTACAGTGTTTTCTCTCTTCCCAATGGAGACTCAAGCTGCCACTTGACTCCTCTTGACTCTTTCCCTATAAATGTGCAGAGTTGTTCATTTATCAGGATCTTTCCCACTTTTGTAAAGAGCACTGCTCTCCAAATTTTCCACCTGAATCAATAAAAGATAGTTTTACCTCTATTTGGATGGATCTTTCTGTGTATGCATTGAATGTTGATCTGTGTCGAGTCATTGTCTCTTGATGCTCTCACAGGTTCAACACCAGCAAACTTGCAATCTACAAAGTGGCACTGTCTGCTGCTGTCAGGAGTAGAGTTCTATTTTAGAGGTATCAAATAGGTGAGGTCACTTACAGTGTGTATTTCTCAACACCTTGGTGAG
The DNA here is from genome assembly GCA_037957365.1 of Torreya grandis. Lineage (NCBI taxonomy): Eukaryota > Viridiplantae > Streptophyta > Pinopsida > Cupressales > Taxaceae > Torreya > Torreya grandis. The sequence goes on from JARHVA010001781.1 coordinate 205,471, forward strand.
TCCCTGTTTCTTGTCTTTTCCATAAGAACCTCCCTGTCATCCCAGAGACCTAGTCTTTTCTGCCAGATTTGAGTGTATGTATGTTTTTCCCTAATCCTGAGTGTGGATGTGGAAGGTCAACCTATTTTTGGTGTATCACCTCTTTAGAGTAGGCTGTTTGTTTTCATGCTTTTTCTCTATCTCTTTTCATCTCCCCCCAGTATACCTATATACCTATATTTTGCGCTACCTAAAACAAACAAGATACATCAAAGGGAACTAGCCCATACCTAGAGACTCTCCTATCCTGCTTCGCCATCCCACAGGCGAGAGAGGGGTTTCCATGTTGCGGGGAGAGGGCAGGAATTCACTTTCCTACCGTAGGGTGCACTTTCTAGTGTCAACAGTTTTGGCACGCCCGGTGGGACTGTATTTTTCAACGCAATAGTATTTCAGGATTGATGCTGGTCCCATTACAACAAATCAAGTTTCTTCAGCATCTGGCGACTCTGAGTAAATCCACTGGTTAAGAAGTCTGGTGCCACCAAGAATCATCCACTTCTTGTATGTATACTTCTCTTGCACAAAATCATGGATTTTGTTCTCCTTCATATAATATCAACTAGGCTCAAAATATTTATGGAATCCCCTAAAGTAGCTCTCCCAATTGCCCTGAAACTATAAGGGAGATGGCATTGGATTTTGAGAAGCAAACAATGGAAATCGACAGGCTGGAAGAGTAGCACAAGTATCAGCAGGAGCTGATGTATAAAGAGGAGTGCTTGTCTAGGCAAACACAAACCTTGCAGTCCATGAAGGAGGAGGTAAGAAAATGGTGAAATCCATCTATTCAAGGCAATCAGCCTTGTGTACCCCCTCCTAACCTAAAGAAAACCCCCTCTTTTGCACCAAATCTATTTTACCAAATTGCACTTGCTCACTCCAACTCATCAAATACCACTGCTCCCAATCTCGTGCGCCTAGCTTTCCAACACCAGACGGTATCAGAGCAACCTCCCATGGAGATAAATCTTTTCAACTCCTTAGATCAAGAATCTTCCATCAAATATAATACCACCAGCCATCACGTCCCTTTTTTAGAGGCTCCTCCAACGCACCAACAGTGTTTTCCTTGCATTCCTCAGCCTCCCCAAGTTTTCTAGCATGATGTGCAAATTTCAAGTTGGAGGAAAGAATGCCAAGGACCAGTTCAAAGCTTTGAAGAGGATCATGCTAGCCACCTCCAAGAAAGACTCTTCCAAGAAAACCTGGCTAGAAAAATTAAAAACTTAGAGGCTAGGATGAAGCTACTCCTTAAAAGGGAGTTAATTTTTTCAGACCTTGCAAAAGAGCCTCGGGTCCTTGTGGAAAACAAAGTTACTGCCTGTTCATAGGAGCAGAATTCAAATTCAGGGATCCTAAATTGGGGGAAGATAGTGGAATCATGGGGCAACAAAGAGGAAGAAGAAAAGCAAGGTTTTTCTCAAAACCTTGAAGAAGCTGAAGCTGTGCCTGCCTGTGATGATGCTAGCAGCCTCTAGGAAAAGCTTTTCCAAGAAGATCTGAGTAGGAGAATTACAAAGTTGGAGTCTAAAAAGAAATTCCTCAGCCAACGTGTGGTGGACGGTTCAGACCAAATAGCACATTCCATGCCTGAACACACCCCACCTACAAATTTCTAAGAGAGTTATCAGGCTGCCCTTGATATTGATGAAGTGTTGACCAAGTGGAGGGAGGAGAATCATTCGATTCTAGCTCAAGGGCTGCCCCCTCTCCCACATATTTTCTCCACCTCGTCCCTTCTCGAAGAAGAACCTATTTTGTAAGAGGTAGGTGAGGAACAAAAGATCCAATCTGTAGTCCTTCAGGAGGTTGTCATGAGTGACAACAAAAAAGAAATTGTCATGATGCCCCTTGTGAAGACCTTATCAATAGTGGAGAAGATGTAAGCCTTGCGTATATGCAGATGTTCCAGCAATTCAAAGAGGAACAAATGCATGGTAAGCTCTCTCCTCCTTTGTTTGATGAACTTCCTTACTGTATTGATGAGGATGACTACATGGAAGAACCTGAGTTAGAGGAGGATCAGGAGGATATTTCTAAAAATCTAGAGAACCTGATCAGGAAAGAGGAAAAGGAGAAGTCTATCTTCATGGAGGAATGCCTTGAAGAACCGAGCTTCAAACAAGAAAGTGAAGTCTTGTGGGATGAACAATCATTTTGTGAACCCCTTTTAGACATTGCCACATTCACCCTTCTTCAAGAAGGCCAAGAAAAAGCAGAGGATGAGTCTGATAGAGTTTTCAGTGAGGTAGAAGGAAACAAATCAGAACATGATACATTGCAGAAGAATTGTGCAGATCAGAAGGCTTACAGTGATAAACTGGCAGCAATTGATTTCTTGGTGAGGGGCACCAATTTCAGGGACCAACATCCAATAGGCCTCCCAAAACAATCAGAATACGTATATATTGGAGGCATGTTCAATTTTGATCCCCTCGGTTCCCAGCCAACTCAGGTGATAGGCAGGAAGAGCAAGTCACCAAATCTCATTTTCTTTTAGCTACTTGCCTATCACGATAAGTCTCTTCGCTAGGAAGGGGACTTAAGAAATTTTCCTTTTGATCCAGGAGGGATGCAAACATTCCTGGTTAACTGTATATAATAGTTTGCTTTCAATTGTTTTCCCTGTTTTCCTTAAGTGTAGTTACACAGGTAGTTGTTTTTTAGCCTTGTGTGTTTCCCTTCGTTTGGGGGTAAATTCTGTGTATTTGATTCTAGGATCTTTAAAGCTGTTGTAAACTCTCTTCAAAGTCACCATCCGACTCCGCACCCAATGGATATGTAAGGCAACTGGGTTCTAAGCATAGCAGGCACGCTTACCCTATGAGTCACCAATTTATTGACCCAATTTTGTCCCTCAGGCAAAATCCCGATCACCTCCTACACCTGCTTTGCATGGCCAGTCATTTTGGATTGCAAGGTCCACCTTCAGGGTTCAACAGCTCTGTTTCAGAGCATTGGCTTATTGGCCTAGTTTGTTGGCATTCACAGGAGCAAGAGGCAGAGTCTTCAAACATTCACAAGAAGAAGGGAAAAAACCAGGGCGTTTGACACTTAGCAAAAAAGGAAGGGCAGACAAAATGTAGAGGGCGGCATAATCGCTACCCACAACATGGGCAGGTAAAAAGAGACCCCCTACACGCAATGCAGAGGGTGGAAAAATCACCGCCCACAATGCCAGCAAAGAAAAAGAGGCCACTAACATCGGCCAACATCGGTAAAACTGCCACCATCGGCAGCTTACATAGGCCGACATCGGTAAAACTACCACAATCGGTAGCTTATCAGCTGACGTCAGCAAAAGTCCTACATGCAATCCACTGCAGTGGGTGGCAAATTCGCTGCCCATAACATGAGGTGGAAAAAAACACTTACAGAGCATAGGAAAAAACCTGCCTAGCCGCCAGAGGAGAAGACCAACATGCAAAACGAGGCAACAAGCATGGTCTTGGCAGACTTGTGATGCCATCTACAGTGTTTTCTCTCTTGTCAATGGAGACTCAAGTTGCCACTTGACTCCTCTTGACTCTTTCCCTATAAATGTGTAGAGTTGTTCATTTATCAGGATCTTTCCTACTTTTGTAAAGAGCACTGCTCTCCAAATTTTCCACCTGAATCAATAAAATAAAGTTTTACCTCTATTTGGATGGATTTTTCTATGTATGCATTGAATGTTGATCTGTGTCCAGTCATTATCTCTTGATGCTCTCACAGGTTCAACACCAGCAAACCTGTGATCTACAAAGTGGCACTGTCTGCTGCTGCCAGGAGTAGAGTTTTGTTTTAGAGGTATCAAACAGGTGAGGTCACTTATAGTGTATATTTCTCAGCACCTTGGTGAGTCCCTGTTTCTTGTATTTTCCATAAGAACCTCCCTGTCATCCCAGAGACCTGGTCTTTTCTGCCAGATCTGAGTGTATGTATGTTTTTCCCTGATCCTGAGTGTGGATGTGGAAGGTCAACCTATTTTTGGTGTATCACCTCTTTAGAGTAGGCTGTTTGTTTTCATGCTTTTTCTCTATCTCTTTTCATCTCCCCCCAGTATACCTATATACCTATATTTTGTGCTACCTAAAACAAACAAGATACATCAGAGGGAACTAGCCCATACCTAGAGACTCTCCTCTCCTGCTTCGCCATCCCACAGGTGAGAGAGGGGTTTCCATGTTGCGGGGAGAGGGCAGGAATCCATTTTCCTGCCACAGGGTGCACTTTTCAGCGTCAACAGATCCCTCCAAATATGTAGACTAGGTGTCTTCATTTCCCCTAGGAGAAACAATGTTGTTTAGGTTAGTGATAGGAGGTATGGATTCGAATGGGTTTTGATGGGAATAGGTGGGACTTGGATGGATGATAATATTTGATGGGATTATGGGTTTGGGATAGGATGGTGTGATGGTTTATGGAGGATTAAGACTAGCAGTTGTATACACCATTGGAGGTATTGGACATTCTTCATTTGATCAGTGCCAAGTGATAAAAAATTGTAAGAGGTCCAAGATACTTTGTCTTTGTGGTTCATCTTTGATCTAAGTATTTTATGGATGATAATCCATATGATTTTGAGAATTTGAATATATTTGATTTTGACCACCCCTAGTGCCTAATTTTGGGCTTCACTAGGAGAAGACTTTTTTGGATAAGGCTAATGATTTGACTCTTCTTGACTTTGACTGATGGGATTAAAGATTAATTGATTATGATTTAGGAATTTAGGAATATTGTCTTAGACCTTTATATTTATCACACATTATATTGATGAAAGAAGGGTCCAATTATACATGTTCCTATTCATCCTTATAGAGGGAGTGATTAAATTATCACTAATGGGGAGAAAATGGTCCATGATGGAGGAAGGTGATGGAGATGGTATGATGAGGTCAATGAGTGGTGATGGGGTAACATAGTCTTCATAGGCATTCCTAGGAGACCTAGTTTTGACATCAGAGAAAATCTTCTCAAGATTAGTAAAAGGATCACTAAGACTAGCTGTAATAGACACATCTAAAGGAGGATCAAATTCACTCTTAATATATTCCATAGATAAAGCTTACAATAATGTTTTTATGAATTCATCATTTTGATTATGATCTAAAGGTATGCTTGGTGATGGAGTGGAGGTACCTCAATTATAGGCATTCTCAAGAAGATAGGCATTATCAACATTGATGAGGGATGATGTTTTTGATAAGGAATCTAATTTGAATTTTGGAATTAAACATGATCCTATGGAAGATAAGACCTATGATGCTAAATTTGAAGCTGAATCTACTGCACAAGATATAATGTTGCTATTTGTAAATTCATTATCTGTTATTGACCTCTTGATAAGGGGTATTTAAGGTGATGGGTTAGAGGGAGATGATGGATGAATGATATGTTCAATAATTATAGGCTCATGGAGGGATTTATGAGAGATGGGGGGACTAGGCTCATAGGGAATAGACTCAGTTGTGATAAAGGATTTTTTGAGGATGGGAAATCATGTAGGATGGGTGTGGTATCTTGACCTTGGCTTAAAATGGGAAGAGCTTGATCATGATTAGGAAGGGAATCTTGGCATTCCTCTTTTTTTTCACCTAGTGATGTAGATGCATCTAGTTCATCATCAATTACTATATCACCATGGTCAATGAGGTCCTAGACAAAATTTTGGAGAGGTCAACATCGACTAATGGTATGCCCCCTAGTTTAGTGATATGCAAAATATTGGTTATCATTATACCAAGATAGATTTGGCTTAGTGGAATCAAGATGTTGGATAAGTGGATATACCATCATGTTAATGGTGACAAGTTGTTTGAAAAGGGATTCCAATGATATGGGAAGGGGAGTATAAGGACCCAATTCCTATTGTGAATTAGACATGGAGCATTGGACTTATGATCAGACAGTTGTGGATATGACTAGGTGGATAGAATCAAGGTGGCCAAGATTATATTCCATTTGTAGTATGGGAATGGGTAGATGGTGGTTTATGGCTAGTGGATGAGGATTGGTATGGGATTCATATGATATGGCTTGGATAGGAGGTATAATAAGTTAAAGGGGATCAACACCTTTTAGAAGTGGTACACCCATCATAATGACTCCCAAAAGGATATCATCTTTGTTGGCATGTATATATTGATCAATGAAGGTGGGGTCTAGTTCCATGGTGATAGTTGATATATGATGGATGGTGTAGGTAGGATAAGGATTGGATAAGCATCTTGAACAAAATAGATCGAAAGGACTAAGATAGTATGATAGGTAATGATGTAAATGAGATAGAATAATGGAATAAGTACTATGATCAAATGTTAGACTGATAATGTAATAAGTGATAACAACTTATCAACAATGCCTAGTTTTCAAGATAGCAAAAGGATTGGGAATGTGATGGGTGCATAATATTTAAAACAATTAATAGGACAATATAATTGGTTCTAGTAATAAATAAGGTAAGATGACTATACTAGATTAGATTAATGGTTTTACTATATTGAGACTGATAAGGTGACAAGATGATAAAAAGATATTGACTAGGTATGAGTATCTACCTAAGGATAAATGATAGTGGAGTAGAATGATAGGATGATGTGGATGATAGGAATAGCTCAAAACCTTAGACTAATTTTCTCAAAATGGGATGGGGTAGGATTAGGTGATGAATGTGATTAGGAAAATGGAATAAGGATAAGTGTGATTATGAAAGGATAAAGGGGTAATGAAAGGTGGATGGATTAGACTTGTATGTGACCTAGAAGCTAACTAGGATAAGGTGAGTTAATGACTAGATGGGTGATGAAGGAAAGGTTAAGACAAGTGATCAGGTATGGATTTAATGTAAGATATGGATGATGAGGTGTGATTAGAATGTGATTAGGGGATGACTAATGATGTATGGGTCTAGTGATAAGATGTGATTAAAAGGATGTACAAGTGAGTGAATTATGTATGAAAAGGTAAAACAAGGATATACAAGGTGATGGGATAATGACACAAGATGGTATGGGGATGATTAGGACTATGGTTGAGGTGGACTTAAGATAGAATGTGGATGGTGAGACAAGATGGGATTAGGATAGGTTATGGGTTATAATTAAATATGTAAGAGGGTGGTGTTAATAGAATTATATTAGAATGATCAAGACTATGGTGTGATTGATGTATAAGGCAAGTTCAAAGTGAGGTGTGATTGATTATAAATGAGGTGGTCTTATGACAAGATGTGACTATGATGTTGAGTGGATGTGACTAATATGGGATTATAGTATAATGTACATGAGAATAAATTATGTACAATAGGACGAAGCTAGGATACATAAGATGTGACTAGGATTGGGTGGATATGACTAGGAATGAAATCAAGATGGTGATGATGATAATAAGGATGGTTAAAACAAGATAGAGGTGATAGGGGGTATGACAAATGATAAGTGGATATGGTTAAGCTAGGATGGGATAAAAAATATGTGCATTGATAGGATGACAAGGATGATGCCTAAGATATATATAAAATATGATGGGATGGAGATGTGGTAAGGATATACAATATTATACATTAAAAGGACCTATATATGTTTGGATAGGAAAAGTATGACTCGACTCATAAACAATATGAGTTTAGTAAAACATATACCCAAGAAAGTAAGCCATAACCTATTATTAGTAATTTCAAGGGTGTGTAACTTGATGTCTGCACCATATAACAACTTCATAGGTGAGGTTATAGGCCAGTGACTCATTAAAATATTGATTCAACCCTCTCAACCTTGCTAATACTTGATGACTACTTTAGAGCTCTTATTGAATCCTATAGTGATACACATGTTATGACTAAAAGGTCCTATGATAGGTATGTACAAGGTTTATAATGGAATCCCCTATATACACAAAGTCACATTGGGGCTTGAGTCTATATAATGTGTTTTATAATGCTTGATTTAAAGTGTTAACTCTTACCCTTCATATATGTCATGTATGGGGTCAACTACTTTACCTAATGATAGTTGTCCCTAATTTTTATACTCTACTAAAACATGGAGTTTGGTCAGTGCGTGGTGATGAAATCCATAAAACTAACCCCTATAAACTAATCTTATGTGTGGGGATCAATTCCATGTCACATGTTATCCTAGAGGGGGGCTAAAAAAATAGGCAAACATGGGATATAATTAATTAACAATTTTAATTACCTAAATGTTAATAGCATAATACAATAATTATTTACAAGTTAACACACAAGAAATTATATACAAGGAATGATTTTTCATAAGAAATATATACAAAACATGATTTGAAATGATATTTATAATATAAAAATGATGTGAAAAAGTACCAAAATGGGTCTTTGACTAGCAACCTACAAGCACATGATTAGTAGTTTTTAGTGGCACTCAAAAGAGGTAACCTATAAAACAAAATTTTAGACCCAAAAATATGACCTACAAAAAGATGATTTTAGACAATAAAAATTCACCCCTATAATAAAAAATATGTTATCCCACTAGGCCTTAAGAAAAACACCTTTAAAAACATGATTTGGCTCTATAATTTCTTTGGGGTAAGTAGGACATAATGTGGGGGTTTAGGGGTGGTAGCCCTTAGTTGGGTCAAGGGGCAGCACCCCTTATGGGGTCAAGGGGAAATACCCCTGGCATACTCCTTATTGAAGTATAGGGTGGGGTTGAGGGATAGAGCCCCTCATCACTAAAGGAAATTTGGGTTTTGTTGGAGGTTCAAAGTGACTCAAAATTCATGAAAATTGACTCAAAAATGATCTTAAAAAGGACAAAATTTTAATGTAAAATTGAAACTACATAGTGCAAAATCACTACTAGGGTGTCAAAATCACTACTTATGAATTAAAATATTGAATATGTTAGCTAATCATGATAGTTAACTAAAAAACCATGATTATTTAGACAAACTCACTTTTGGGATTGATAATATCTTGATTCACTATATAACAAAAATTATAGTTTTGTGATAAGCATCAAAACCATGACTTAGAATGATAAACCTGCTACTGTAAGTAAAATAATAGTCATGGTATTATGTAGAATGATTAAATTATTATATTTATATTTTGGGTTAGAATATAATGTTTATAACTAGTTTGCTTTAGATGGCTAAAAATGAATGTTTATAGATGATTATGATATATTTATTTAAAGACTGATTTTATTAAATATTTATGCACAAAATACTTTAGATGTTTATCAAAATCAAAATTATAATCAACAAAAAGTGTGTTCAAATAAATTATATCCTAAGTTTGTCCTATGGAATTTGTAATAATAATTTGCATACAGATTTAATTCAAAATGAAGAGAATGACAAAATCAAGACTATAACTACAATATCTCTACTCTAAATGGCAATCCTGCATGTTTGAAAATGTTGATAGTCATTTTTTTGTCAAAAATGGGAGAAAGGGGTAAAGGTGTGTGTTTCTATTCTAATTCCTTAGTTGATTTCTCCTACCTTGGTCTCTTATTTAACCTACACAACACCTAGACCACATAAAAACTACACAAAGACAAAATATTGATATAAAATTTGGGGTTAGTTTGATAGATATGCATTTGAAGTGAAATTCCTAAAAAATATTAAATGGAGGACTATATTGATGTCAAAAATCCCCTAAAAAACATAAAATATCAAGATATCCCCTACAGATTAATGGATAGAGGTTAGTTTTTAATGATTTTATGTAAAATTCTAATATTACAACTACTGTTGATAATACCATAATTTTTAGGATAAACTCATGACTAGGAGAGCCATGATATTGTCAAAAATGGATATGTAGCATAAATTGTTAGTGGTTTACAAAATCATGACTCGATTAGGAAATATCATGAATGGGATTAGTAATATCACTAATTATGAATTATAGGGTTATTAAAGGGTCAAAACCTACAAAATAGCCAGTAGTTAGTGAAAAATCACTACTCACAAAGGCAATGTTGTGACTAGCTCAGACAATATCATGACTATCAGTGCAAGCTTATGACTACAAATTATACATGTAAAATTTCAAAATGTTGATGTAAAGGCTAGTAAAAACAACACTTGGATGACAAATTATTAGTTTGGGATGGAACTCCCATTTTGATTGCTAGAATGCACACCAAATTTCAAGTTCAAGTAATATTATCAAAATGACAATTAAAACCCAAAACTTGATAGCACCAGTAGGAATTGATAGAAGGAGTGAATCATCATAAATGGAAAATTCTTACCATCTCTTTTTACCTCTTCATGCCTCCATTCTAATATTTGTGATTATATTTTAGACTCAAATTTGACATAGTGATAGCATGATTGAAGAATTTTTGATGATGGATTCAATGATTGATTCAAGGACTCATTTTGACATGGTTTCCATACAATCTTTCTAGATGGACTTCTATGGAGGAAGAGTATTGGTTATATAGAGTAATGGAGGGAAGATATATGGATGAGATTCAAACTTAGAGGGAAGATATATGGATGAGACCAATGGTTTTAGATTATCTAAGGAATATTAAATTCCTTGGAAACCTCTAGAGTTAGAGGTTTTTAGAAAGGAGGGCTAGGTTAGAGAGAGTTCTAGATTTGGAGAGTTCTATAACTCTCTTTAGGAATTAATGATGATTAGAGGAAGGTTAGATAGGGATTAGATAAGTATTAAGTGACTAGGGGTGTAGAGAAGTCTAGGGAGTAGGCTATTAGGTGGTTAGGTGGGGCCATGGGAATTAAAAATTCCCAAATAATAGATAACTAGGATTAGATTAGGATAACATGGATTTAAGATGAATTAATAAGATAATGGGATTAGATTAAGGATAATGAATGAATGATAATGGATGGGGATATATAGATAAATGGCTAGGATTAGGATAAATTAGTAGAATAAAATAGGTTAATCATAATTAGTGTCCACTAATAGGAATATTAGTTGATAGTAATGGAGCAAGCGATTTTAATTTTATACATTGTGAATGAAGTGAAATTTATAATTTTTCTATTGTTGTTAATTAAGAATTCAGAAATATCCTATTATTAGAAATTTATCTATTTGGATTTGCCTTGAATATTTAAATTCTATAAACCTCTTTGTTATATGAATTTATAAAAATAATATAAGGTATTTAATTTACCTAACAAATGGAATAATAGCTAGGAAAATGTTATTGGTAAATGGGGGAATGTTTTGGAAAAAGGAAAAGAAGATTTTTTATTTAAACTATGGAAGTATTAATACAATTGTTTAAAATGGGTAATAGTCTATTTATTCATCTTACCATTTAAATAATTACTTGATTTGTGAAATTAATTGTAACCACTTATTTTCACTAAGTTAATGTCATAATTTAAATCAATTAAATAAAGAAACACAATCAATGAGAATTATAATTATAATGAGTGATCATTAGTGTAAATATAAAATGAAATGAATTGATCACATTTCGACATATTTTATTATCTTTCTTTTTATTAAATGATGTGATAAACTTGTAGCAGTTATCTTTAATATCATGATTAGTTTTAGTGTGTTGTTGTGGTACCACTTGAGAATGAGATCAATCAACCATTACGTAGTTAGTTTAAATGATGAAAACTTTGACTTTCAAGTATATCATTATTTTATTTTAATATTTTCCTTAGAATTAGTGTATTCACATTTTAAGTCTTATCCATAATTTGGAGATCAGGTCATTTGGGTATATAGATTCTTACATGTCATAGAACCTTGTGATGAAATATCCAATATTTAATTTTTTGAAGTAAAGTGAATAAATTCTAACCCAGATTATCACTAAGTGTCTTGGCATAAATAATTTTATTCTCATGGCTTAATCATTGTAAAAACCCAATTGGGTAGGTTAATCATGGTGGGTCATTTGTGCAATCTTGTTAGTGGAGTGTAAATAAATTCGAGACTTAATTTATACCTTGTAAAGCACACAAATAGATATATTTTTGTTTGGCATAATTTATTTGATGATTGGATGATGACATGTACTTTTATACCATTTAGTTCAAGTTTACATTATGATTTTTCTATTTGTAAATCAAACCAAATTGGTTTGGAAATGAATTTAAAATTAATATCTGAGATTGAGATTTTTGAAACAAAAAATTGTAAGCTCTAGCTTTATTATTTGAGAATCAGATTATATAACCATTATTTTCCTACCTTGTCCTAATGATTTTTATTTGACCCAATTTTGGAGTCATTTGGTAATTTTCTATACTTGATTTTCTTTTTCAACCTGCAAAGTCATTTCAAAATCAATTTACCAAAAATAGTTAGAATCTTTAAGTAAAACCATTGATTAATAATAATTAATTTTACCATTTAAATTATAAAGGAACTTTGTTTTAATATTTTTCAATGTTTTGACTATTTTTAGTAATTCAATTTTGAACCCTATTTATTCAGGAGATAACCTAGTAGAATAGTTTTCAATGTTAAAACATGTTTATAACATCAAGTTATTTTACCACTTAAATTGTTGAAGATTATTTTTATAGGTTCTTAATTGTATCCTTTAACTAATATAATATAGAATAACTTAAAAAATACTTTTCACCTCATGCGGTTATTTTTATCATCATCATTCGATAGGTAATTTAATAAAGTTGAGACTTGCTTGCGATGTGAGCTAGTCAAGTCTGGATGGATCAGGATCAAGTTATTCCACTTCAACATAAATGGTTAATTTTGAATGTTTACTCATGGGTAATATGGAATTTTTATTTTTTGTTGGATTAAATAATATTTTGGATTCTTATGCAACCTTATGTATTTACAATCATAGTTTATAGAAAATAATGTGTTAATGAATTGATGATGGATCACGTTCCATACTATTAGGGATGAAATTTAGTATTAATATCATTACTCTAAGTTATTATTGATATTATTTAATTATTTAATTAAAGTGTAGTCTTTCACACTATATCTAGTGTAGTCAACACAACTTGGTCACAGTTAGCTTATCATATTTTATGTATCTCCTATTATGAGATAGAAAGTGAACATCTATGTTGCATACCTTGAATATGCTTATGTACCTTTAAGGTTGTATATACTTGTGTATGTGAGTTTATAATATTTATGTAAACAAGACATGCATGATTATGGTTGCATAAATAGTTAGAGTTTTTACTCAAGGGAAATCAATGTTGAACAAGAAGAAAAAATGTTTTATGGGTATTTGAAGTGAAATTTTAGGCACTAAAATTTAGCATTAGAGCTTGGTTTCAACATTAGGAACTTTGAGGAATTGTATTTGATTTTAGTGATGAAGTTGTGAAACTTATCATCATAAAATTTATGTTCATTTGTACTCACAGCAAAGTGAGATCATAAATTAAACTGTGTGACCATGTTGTTAGTGTTTGGGTAAAGTAACCTTGAATTAGGATCATTGACTTCATTGACATGTCTCTACTTCAAGTTAAGGTTTTGTATAATATCTATTGTGTAATATATTTACTTATATAAGGTAGGGTATTTCAATGTTATTTATGATTGTGTATTTCCTACATATGTACTCATGAGGTATTTTTTCATCATAATTCACCTCCTTAGTATTATAGTATAATTAAATAATCCTATTTTAGAGGGGGAACAAAGGATTTATTTTTCTTAAGCTTTCATTGTGGTATGTTTACATTTTTATAGAGTGTGTTTGATCTTATTTACTATTATTTTGCTCATGAGGTATAGAGATGATAGTGTTATTTTTTAAAGATGAGAAAGTGATAAATAACTTAATGAATTTAATGGTTAATATTTTATATAAGTATATTTGAAAGGCTTACAAGGTTTTACTACAAGTATATAATATAGATGAATCTTGAGGCTATAAGTATATTTCCTTGAAATGATACATTTTTTGATCTAAAATTGAGCTTATACAACATAACCAATTTCAAAACCATAAATAACCTTACAGTGTTGAAATAAAGGTGGTAATGATAGGTCTATTGTACATTTATATAGTCAATGGAATGCTTTTATAGAGTATTTTAATTATTTAGTAGTGGAACCTAGTTGGGTAGGTGGCCTATGAGTGTTAATAGCATTGACATACAATAATTTATTTTAGAGATTTAGGTAGTGGTAATCCTATGTGATTTCACCTCCCCTTTGTTAAAAATGATCATGATTTAAGTACACCTTGATTTGGTAGTATATATGCTAGTTTCCTAGAGCATATAGTTTAGCATTGATTGTGAATTCCAAAATTTTGTGGATGATGAGGTTTTTTTAGGTGACCCTTATCTTTTGCATTGACTATTGTATTTTTTTGATAGTTTGTGTTATGCTAACACATGCAAAATATAATAGCATTTAGTATCATATTTGATACATGTGACAGGGTCTGTAGAACCATGTTTTCTTCATCTTATCACACCCTAGTTGAGAATGGAAAAAGATTAGTTAGTTAGAGTATGTCTTAATGAATAGTGAAGTTGATGCACTATTTTATATTGGTGATTATTTCTTAAACCATCTTAATACTTCTATTATTTACAATATATAGCAATTTTCAATGGTCAGCACTCAAACATACATATAGTTTTCACTCAACAAAACTTCAATGATATATGTTTGACAACAATATTCCCTATGAGATATTCTACTTGAGAATAGTGACAGTCAGAGATATGATCCTATATGTTTACATTAGTATTTATATGGCATTGGGATACCATGTGTAAGAGTTGATAGTTGTTATTATCCTTCATCTGTATCATGTGGTTTGTCATGGTGGACTATTATAGTTAATGTCATTGGATACTTTCTCTTTAGTATCACTTTGTTATGATATGATTTGTTTATTTAGTCTCTTAAGTGATGGTTAGTGATGGATAATAGATGAAATTTCTGCATGTTACCTTGGGACATTGTATGGCCATACATAGAGAGTCTAAGATATTCCTCATGAGATTATAACTAAAATTATAGATATATGTTGAAAATGTCATCAATGATGACATTGTGGAATTAGCTAGATCAATGTAATTTTTTGATATGTTTTGACATGGTTACCCTCTATAAGTAATGTTATTTGATAGTAGTTTGGTTACATGATAGTTAGATATGTGAGATATTATAGTATCATTTGGTGATGATATGGAATTGGAATACCATGTGTAGGAGTTATTATTTATTATTCTTCTTCATTTGTACCTATTGGTTGTTATGATGGACCACACCCTAGATGATGGAATTATTTGATTCTTTAGATATCTAGTGGACTATTTTCATATTGGTAAAGGTATGGGGATGAAATTACTATGCTCAATGATGTAGTTTGATTCTTCACGATGGCTAGTGGACCACCCGATGCCCTCTTACCTTATTCCTTCTCCCCTTGGGTGACTTGTTTAGTCACATAATGATTGTTATGTAATTTAATTTTGATGTATTTTGTCAAATTTATTTTAATTTATTTGACTACTTATTTTAACTTGACTTGAAACTAGTACCATTTTCTTGTTTTTGAATATTTTAAGTAACCAAACATAAAAATTATTGTTGATAATTTTATTTATGATTGAGATTTCACATGATTGATTTAATTTTTTTAATTGATTTTACTTTTATTTATTGATTTAATGTTTGGTTACTTAAAATATTCTCAATCATAAATAAAATTATTTTACTTGATCTCATTTTTTTATTGATTTTACTTTTACATGATTGATTTAATTTAAAATTTTATTTTAGATGATTGTTGGTATTGGTTTCACATGTGTTCATAATGTGCATAATTATTATGCCAGTGGCATGGTATGGGGCAGGAGAGGTACCTTGGAATATAACTAGTGGGTTATGATGGGAATTAGTTGTGTTGGTTCATGATACCATTATTCCCACCCCAATAAACATGGTGGTTTTGTGTGTGTGGGAGGGGGGCGGGGGAGGGGGGGAGGGGGGGGGGGGTGGGGGTGGGGGGGGGGGGGGGGGGGGGTTGGTGGTTGGGGGCTTGGGGGTCCTTGCATGGAGATATGATTCTTTTGGGAGGTCTAAGGAGTTTATATGATAGAGCAAAGTGATTTCTCAATTATTTTAGTAGTGATATTTTTATATTATGATGATGATAGATGTTGGGACATTGTATGGTTTATTATGGTTCATCTTGGTTAAATAATGCAAGTTAGTACATGTACTCGTGTGCTCTAAATGGCACTAGATATTGGGACTCAACTTTGCCAATATTATTATTTATGATTTAATATGGTTCAATATCATTTATTTATTATCATAAGGGTGTTTCCATGGATGAATACTTATCTTATCATTGTAATTTTTCCATGATTGGTACTCGTAATTCTTTCTCAATATTTTTTATACATTAGATGGGTAGTTGACCTCTCATAACTATATTAGAGGATTTTCAATTTTAGTGGGTAGATGTTAGATATATATGACAATATAACTTATATTAGAATGACTTTGGTTCACAATTTCTCATTCAAAAGGCTATTTGATTTCCTATGGGCACATGATATTCTTTATTTAGTTTATACATGGAGACAATGTGACTTAGTTGGATAGTATGACTTAGTATGATAATTTAGCTTGGGCATGTTTAGAATTATTTATGGTAAAATATATTGCCATGATTTGACACTTATTTTTCACTTGGTATGTTTATCAAAGGATGTCACTGAGTGCTTATTATGGTCATAAAACAAATTTATATTTTGTGCATATACAACTTCAGAGTTTGATAGAAGTATTTTGTGATATTAGTTGGTTTGTGATATAATGGTTATCAGTATTGGTTAATATCACTTATTTTTGTTAGTATACCCTAGCCATGGAATGATACTTATATTTATATTCTCATATCAATGATCATTTGGTTTTAGTTAATTTACTGGTTCAACTTCGAGTATCAATGGATTATAGTAGTATTTCAAGGATTTTTGAGAGCAAGTAATTTAATGTAATATTCTTTATTATGTTTTCCACATCAAGGATGATGCTT